>VXCM01003254.1:0-13391 GCA_014773175.1 Lucifuga dentata
TTTGTAGAGCAGCTAAGGCAAAGAAACCCTGGATCTGATGAACGTGCTTCATGGTACAGACTTCTGATGAATACCAGGAAAGTCACAAGTCAAGTGAGGAGGAGAGCTTAGCTAGATGTACTTCCTGTGACACAAAAAGCTAACAGTGGAGTGAAAGTAGCAGTAATTTGTTGTGATGTTGGAACAGTGTTAACTTAGCCGCTAACAGTGTTAGCTTAGCCGTTATGCTAACTTCAGCTATGTTCTTGTCTGGTGATGGATTTGGACTTTAGAGCGTATTTAAGTTTAGCATCATAGAGGCTATTTAGCATCATAACCTGCCAAAGATCAGATCTGATGACATCATTAGTCATTTTATTAATGTTTTATAACAACTGAAGACGAGCAGCTCAAATTAATCTGAGTTATTTTTTACAAACTAAAATATTACAGATTTATTTATAGTTTTGCTGAAGGAAACACTCGACTCTTCCTACTTTTACATTTATTCGTGGTTGCTCACTTTGTTGCAGTTTGTGGTAATGTTTAATTCTGCGATCACCATGACAACATTGCTCAGCGTTCATATCATCTTGAATATCGTCATCACAAAAATACCTTCAGTTATCGTATTATTTTAAGACTGTATTACCCACATCTAGTGCAGAAGCTTTTAGATTATTGCCTAAAACGTTTTCAGTTTTGTCCTGCAGTTTGAAGTGAGAGGAAGTCAAAGTAAAAGTATAAGACATAACATAAGCTGCCACCGTTTAAATGTGAGGAAATGCTTTGTGGGAAGCTGATAACAGCGATGCAGCATCTGCTGGAAGCTTCGCCTGCTTGTGGTAGCGTCGCACTCAATAACAAACAGATTTAGAAAGTGTGTGACATCACAAACAGTTTTGCTATGGACAGAAGCAGCAGGTGTTCACTATTAAAAGAGGATCCTTGACCTGGACGTGCTCTGATGTTGTAGGTGNGTGGGGTGGGTGGTTGCACAAAAACAGAAGTTCCTCACTGCCATGTAGGTGGCCTCAGATGACAACATGGGAATGAGTGAAGACACAGAAGGACAGCGTCCACATTCCAGCCACAATGAGCAGCGCGGCTTCAGGTTACAGACGAGCTTTTCATCTCGCTCGCCGCCTTCTCACGTGTGAAACCTGAGCGCCCACAATCGTCCCAGGCCATCGTTTTGTTTTAATTAAAGGTGGAGGAGGAGGCAGGCTGTGCTCCGTCCTGCCCTATGTGTGTGTGTGTGTGTGTGTGGCTGCTCAGCCTCAGGTTGCATGCCTCTTTATTCCCAGTGACACTGCATCTGCTCTGCATAAAGCCACAGCGCACTAAAAACTCACACAAGGGATGTTGCAGATGGAATCCATGAATTTGTCTTTTTGGGGGTTTCATGAACGTGTAGTCCTGTGAAAAGGCAAACGAGAAAAAAATGTTCAGACTGCTGATAACGTAAGTCATCAATTTAGGATTTAGATTATCAAACGAGAGAAATCATTGACAGTATCAGGGTATCAGCGCTGTCACAGCAAGAAGGTCCTGGGTTTGAATGTGACCGGGTCCTTCCTGTGTGGAGTTTGCATGTTCTCCCCGTGTCTGTGTGGGTTCCCTCCAGGTGCTCCGGCTTCCTCCCACCTCCACAGACCTGCAGGTCAGGTGAACTGGAAACTCTAAATTGAGCGTAGGTGTGAATGAGTTTGTCTGTCTTTGTGATAGACTGGAGACCTGTTGTCCAGGATGTATCCTGCTGTCGCCCAGTGACCGCTGGGATAGGCTCCAGTCCTGTCCCCNCCCCCCCCCCCCCCCGTGACCCTTAATAGCACAAACAGGTATGGAAAATGGATGGATGGATGGATGTACAGTAACTTCATCCATTCATGATGGTCCTGAATGGATGAAGATGAAGATACTCTGCTGTGGTGTTAAAGCGTTCTGAGGCATCAAGGTGTTCATCTGCAGGTACAAATAAATCCAGTATGATGCAAAAAAAAAAAAAAAAAAAAAAAAATCCAGTGTGATGCAATAAATAAATAAATAAATCCAGTATGATGCAAAAAATAAATTGACTATGATGTAAAAAAAATAAAAAATATATCCAGTATGGTGCAAAAATAAATAAATCCAGTATGATGCTAAATAAATAAATGTAGTATGATGCAAAATAAATCTAGTATGATGCAAAAAAAAAATCCAGTATGATGCAAAAAAAATAAATATATAAATCCAGTATGATGTATTAAATAAATAAATAAATAAAAAAATCCAGTATGATGCAAAAAAAGAAAAAAAATCAATCCAGCATGATGCAAAATAAATAAATAAATAAATCCAGTATGATGCAAAAAATAAAAAAAAATAAAAAAAAATCCCATATGATGCAAAAAATAAATAAAAAATAAATCCAGTTTGATGCAAAAAATAAATAAAAAATAAATCCAGTATGATGCCAAAAATAAATTGAGTATGATGTAAAAAAAATAAAAAATATATCCAGTGGTGAAAAATAAATAAATCCAGTATGATGCTAAATAAGTAAATAAGTGTAGTATGACGCAAAATAAATCTAGTATGATGCAAAAAAAAAAAGAAAAAAAAATCCATATGATGCAAAAATATATATATATAAATCCAGTATGATGCAAAAAAAAAAAAAAAAAAAAAAAAATCAATCCAGTATGATGCTAAATAAATAAATAAATAAATAAATAAATCCAGTATGCTGTACTGGGTTCTCAGACATTTGTGCTACAACAACAATGATCGTTATTCATTGGTTACTTCTTGCGGCCTGAGACCAAAGATGTTCATGTATGTTCCTCTATTAATGGTCATCTGTTGAGAACTTTGAAGCACTCTGATAGGAAGGAGCCACACCAAGAGGACTTAAACACACACACACACACACAGAGTAGTTGGTGCGACTGGTTGGACTGCAGATGCGAATTCAGGTGTTTTGGGGGTTTTTTGTATGTTCAGACGCAGTGACGACTTGATTTCCTGTCTGTTTCTGAAATGTCACAGCCTGATTTCTAAAGGCACATCAGCGTGTTTTTGACAGATAACAGGCTAAAACAGAAGGAGCCTAACAAACACAGGTCACTTCTAAAAATAACAAGGCTACATTAGCTCTCAGGTGGCCCGCTGAATCAGGCTGAATCAGCGTGGATGAATGTTGGCACACTCAGCTGGGATCTGGACCAAACGTTAACCAGCTCTGCTGCCAGGTTTGGATAGTTTTGAAGGTTTGGATTTTGGGAATAAGACTCAATTCCATTTAGGAACTGACTAATTATGGTGCATCATTCATCACAAATCTGGCAGAAATCTTGTCCAGCAATCAGACTGGCCTGAATTTTAGCTTCTACAAACCAGACATTTTGACTACCAGGAAATATGATGTTTGAATTACTGTCAGTATGCAGCTGAGACACAAAAACCATAAAAGACTGAAATACCCAATAAAATACAGACGTCTTACTAAGCGCGAAAAAATTAAAGTCATTGTCTAACAAGCCCAAGTTCAGTTTGGTATGAGATCAAGACAAGTCCACAATGTCATAAAACTGACGTGGACTCGGACTCTACAGACGTGTCATTGTGTGTTTGCATGTCTTGTTTTCACCTCAAACATGCATGACAGCTTACAGTGTCATGGAGGTCTGAGACCAGCGTCCTCTCTGAACAGGACTGTGATGAGGACCTGGACTGGATGCTCTCACCAGCACTGGGAGGTCACTGGTGACCCTATTTCACCTGCTGGACACCAGGAGTCCTTTTAGCATCCAGCGCTAAAACAACAAAGCAACGTGAAAGTATCAAGTCATTCAGAGCTATTGTGAGGCTCCTTGATAGCAGCAGGTTGCTCATTGAGACGGGGGGGGGNGGGGGGGGGTAGGGTTAGCATGAACGCTGCGGGGGCTTGACCTCAGGCCACATGCTAGCTTCAGGTTTCAGCGCTCAGGCTGATAAGCAGACAGGAGGATTCTGTTCCAGTCTCTCTGCCAGCTTTAATTGGCCACGACTAAAGACACGTGAGGTTTTGGCTCTGGGCTCGTTTCGCTCCATCACACGTCCCGTTTCCTCAGTAAAACACACAGACTATCTGTTGCTTTTGGCTCTTCAGCCACATGTAAGTAGTAGCTAACAACCAAAACTGCATAAACCACCTCCCTGCGGTTTGATACGAGGTCGCAGTTTGTGCAGCTTCTCCTGGGATTCCATTTCCTCCGCATCCTTCATCCTGCTCTCCGTCGCTGAGCACGGTGTTTGTGCAGCTGATTTCTGTACACCTGAAAATACATCATACTGGCAGGGGGCAAATTTATTAAATGACAGTTGAAATAAAATTATTTGAGCCATTCATTCTGTTCTGAAGGGTTAAGCCATCATTCTGTTGGCAGGAGATGATGATGATGATGATGATGAAGTGCTGCTGCGTGCTGGAGATTTATGTGAAAATAATCAGCAGCAGCAGAGGAAGCAGAGCCCAGTCGGCTCATGGCGTAACTACTCAAAAATGGATTTTGAAAAGAATCTCGGTTTGTTCTCAAGGATTTAAAGCTTCCCAAAAACAAAGAAAAAAAAAGATTTTAAAAAAGGAACAACCCATCCCTCATTTAAGAAGCCGCAGCTTCAGCCTGCAGCTGATCATGAAGATTCTCTCCCAACAAAAGGAAGTCAGGTTAAAACACTCACACAGATTCAAACTTTTAACATAACTGTCCTTCCCAACATGGCTAGTAAACTCAGGAAACTGAGGATAAATGTTGTTCAGTAAACCCACTGGACCACAAACACATAAGAATGTGTTTTTATTTACCAGCTTATTGCTGCGGAAATGAACTCCATCACACAAAAACATTATTTAGACATTACATAAGCACAGATTTTAATAATATAATAATATTCTCACCAATGTCAAGGTGTTACTGAGGCATCCATACCAATATTTT
This sequence comes from Lucifuga dentata, assembly GCA_014773175.1. Taxonomy (NCBI): domain Eukaryota; kingdom Metazoa; phylum Chordata; class Actinopteri; order Ophidiiformes; family Bythitidae; genus Lucifuga; species Lucifuga dentata. The sequence goes on from VXCM01003254.1 coordinate 4,944, forward strand.
TATTAAATATAGTATTTTTTTAACATTAGATGTGTGTCAGATATATAAATTATTGCACGTTACACCCTTTAACTAGTAATCAGTGTTGTAATGATGTTTCATCTGCTGACAGGATACTAACAGTTGTTAACGTATTTTCATTATTTCCTTGCGTATTTAACATGAATGTGCTATCTAATTCACTACAACTCTGTAACAGGAAGTGTGTCCAGCGTGGTTATGGACCATCAAAGTCTTTTAAAAAACGTTGCTTTGCTATGCTTTGCATACAAATATATATGTAACATATTTTCACTTATTGGAGTAAAACTTTTTTTTAATACTTTGGCAAGGACCATCTCAAGCACATTCTCACATTTATATAAGACCGGAGGAAAAGCAGACAACTAAAAATGGTCCTGTCAATATTACAACCAGACTTTTGCTAGTTTTAGAAAGACATCTGTGGATTCTTCCTCTCCTGGAAACACACAGCAGCAGCTCAGCGTTGACCTGAGCAGGTGGCCTCTGTTTTCTCAGCAGCCTGCAGGCTGAGAATCAGACTTCCTGCTGGGGGTCACGTCCCGGACACGTTGGAGGACTGCCGTACCTCTGGCTTCTTGGGGAGCAGAGGGTGCTGGAGCTCCTGTGGGAGCAGAGCTGACCTCCTCCTGAAGGTGTTCAGGTCTTAACATCACAGCTTAATCATATTCATATTAATGTTACTAGCATAATGTCAAATTATTTTCAGTACACATTTTTTAAAATTATTTATTTGAGCTTTATTTTACCAGATAGACCTCATTCAGATAAAAATCTCTTTTTCAAGAGACCTGGCCAAGATGGCAGCATGGGAAAAAAAAAAAAATAGCAAACCACAATAGGTACAGCGTAACAGCCACAATAAATACACAGAATTACAGTTTCAACAGCAATACATCTCAGTCAAACTGTATTCAGCAATATACAGCAATCAAAGCAAGGGGTTTCTCCAAAAAACAGCCTACAGTCATCCTGAGTGTCCATCCTGACAGACCTAAAAGCAGAGACACTGACCAATGGTGCCCACTTCCTGTTTTTTTTTATATTGACTTGAATTCCCCAAGGGTTGTTAGTTTCAAGTCCTGTTGTAGATTGTTCCATGTGGAGGGCACATAAAAGCGTTTTTGCCCAATTCTGTCCTTACCTGAGGAACAGTCAGCTGCAGACTATCATACATCAATAACTTCACTTACAGGATCACATTTATTACAAATCACACCCTTTACTTTGTACTGACTAATATAAATCTCTTTGAATAGCCTCTCCTGAGGTTTCTTCCTTTTTCCCTTATAAATTAAGGGTTTTTTTTTTTTTTTTTTTNTTTTTTTTTTTTTTTTTTGGTTTTTTTTTAGGGAGCTTTTCCTCCTTACAGAATTTGTGCTGGTCAGGACTGTGGATGTCTGGGCCTGTAAAGTCTTCTGAGACATTATATGTGATGTTGGACTACAAACTTGACTTGACTTCATTAATGACCCGACACACACTTGCAAGGGAACTCGTCCGCTGTGTTGCACGAGTCACTCGGAGCGGTGGGCCACACAGAAAGACACCAGTCAGCTCCAGGTAGATGGTCTGGTGTCTTCGTTGAGGGCACTGCAGTAGCTTTAACCTGCATAGGAAACTGATGCCAACACGGGACAACATGCAAACTCCAGAAAGCACCAGGGCGGCGCAGGAGTAGAACCCAACACCTTCTTGTGAGGCGACAGTGCTGTCCATCTTCCAACGCTTTCCAGTCTTTAAACTTGGGAATGCATGTTCAGTTACTTCCAGAAGCCATGTCAGAAAACCAACATGCAGCGACTGAAAGCTGCTTCACATCTGTCGCGTCACGTAGCTTTTACTAAAGAAGCAGACTCGCTGAGAAACGCTTTTCAGGTGAATCTCTCATTCAGAGTGAATGAAATGCCTGGATGCTATGGAAAACATTTTACAAATTATTATATCATAAAAATAGGACAGTTATGGAAAAACTCATAAGTTGTAGAAATGGACTGAATGTGCAAAAATGCTGCCGCCCTTTATTTGCTTATTGGTTGAGATCCATGCAGACTTTAAGACTGACTTTCACCTACATGCTGTGATCTGTGCACCATTTGTTGCACTGGTAATAAATTATGTTGATTTAATCATCAACCTGCTTTAATGAATAAAAGCACTTATGGCTTCAACAGTAATAAATAAATACTTTAAATCAGGATAATGATCAAAATGAATCAAACTTGCTGCTCTGCCAGGATTTAAAAGCTGAAACTGTATTGGAACTGTTTGTGCTGCTGAGAGTGAAATACCAGCTCAAATCATATCATAGGATTGGGTGAAATAATAGACATTATTTTGTTTCTAATGTTAGAATAAAACATCATGCTGATATTTTTCGCTCCGTATGTGAATAAGGGTAAAAATAAGAATGTCTCATTGCACATTTTGTACCAATGACAGCTGAAAAGATGGAAGTGATCCTATTTGTCTTTGAAGGTGATTCCACCATACAGGAAGTAGAAAGTGAAGAAGTCAGCAGCGTGTTTTTTTTTTTTTTTTTTNTTTTTTTTTTTTTTTTTCATACATTTTCACCTTTGGCACTCTGAGCTGCAGCAGAGTCGGATCACTGAGCGAGTCAGTCATGAAGAAACGAGTCACAGGTCTCTCCTCGCTGCCCCTCTGAGCTCCTGTCTCCTGCCCTGCTGCCCCTGCCAGGCCTCCTCCACCCCCCCACCACCTCCAACACCTCCACCACCCATCAGTCAGCCTTTGTAGCTCAGAGGACCCTGCTTGGTCAGGCTGCAGACAGTGAGGGTTGCTGCCCATAGAAGGAGCTGCAGCCTGCAGAGGGTTTTAACCCTGTGTTTTAGGTTACGGTTTTGTGTGTGTGTGTTTGTGTGTGTGTGTGTGTGTGTNGGGGGGGGGGGGGACTGGAAAGACACAATCAGAGGGGTTTGAAATGGAGTTTGAGTTGAATCTAAGCCAGTCTTGATGTCTTGCAGCAGGACTGTGAGCTGCACGGCGAGTCAGAATTCTGCTCCTGAAGCTTAAAGTCTTAAACTCTTTATTTACTCCTTTCACTGTTTTTTCACTGATAGTTTATCATTTAAAGGAACTTCAGAGTGTTTTTGTGCAGCTATTTAGGTCAGATCTGATCGAACTCTCTGCTTGGTTATTAATACTATGAAAATTTGATTTCTCCAGATTTTCTAAGATTCATATGTCAATTTTTAAATTAACTCTCATTCAATTTAATTCATTTCACAGTTACATTTATTGGCAATAAACTGTAAATAAAATAAATAAAAATGCACAGCAAAAAGTTTCTTGTGATTCTCGGACAGAACAACAAGAAAAAAAGCAGATGATTAATTACAGCGGTAATTGCAGTTGGTATTTTTTTATTTATTTATTTTTTATAAATGACAGTGATATTTAATTACACTCAGCTTTCTGACCTTTAATCCCCACAAGGTGGCGCTCTGACTGATCAGATTAAACTATAGCTCACATCACAATTCATACACCACAAATATTTATTACATTCATGCCATGTTTCAAATACTATTCAGATTAGGTCAGATTAGATTAGATTAGATTAGATTAGATTAGATTAGATTAGATAGGCTGGAATCATGACAGACTGCTTGATGAATATAATATGCAGCAGTATTTTATCGTTATTACTAAAACCCTTCATGCTTATTCAGTAATTATTTTTCATCGTTTATTTATTGAAGGTCCTTATTAACTAGCCTACTCACAAATGAATCTACGTTATAACATTCACCAACTAAGTATGGCTATAGTGAGTCACTAAGTACATATATAAATATAGTCATAGACAAATAAATACATTAACAAATATTTTGGCTTTTTTTTTTTGTTTGTTTGTTTTACAATATTATTGAACAATAGAAATAATAATGGACTTGTTTAAGTTAGAATTCTGCATATCTGACAGCGACTTGCTGAAGGTAACTAAAAACTGTACTCAAGTATACTTGAGTTTTGAATATGTACCTAAATTTACCTCACATTTCATTATAACATCCCACGGAGCCCCTGAAGTCCTGAATAAGATTAGATTAGATTAGATTAGATTAGATTAGATTAGATTAGATTAGATNTTTTTTTTTTTTTTTTTTATGGATGAGTGTACTTGTGCAGACGTGTGGATGAGGACTTGGACTTCCGCTTCCTCTTGATGAGCTTTGAGGATCATTTCTTGCGTCCGGAGGAAGAAAAAAAAAATGCAGCTGGCGTGTTTGATTGTCACAGAGAGATCATGTGATGGAGGATGGAACATGACACCGCAGGCGCACGCACGCACGCTCACACGCACACATCTGGATGTGGAGCGTCTGTCGGCCCACCTGTCCCGGGACGCGGCTGGGGTGTCCCCTCAGCACCGGCTTCAGTCTGTCTNCTCTCTCTCTCTCTCTCTCTCTCTCTCTCCCTCCGTGGGTCTGCCTGCAGCCATGAGGAGCACCGACACGCGGACTGCGCCACTATGTGTCAGGATCTAAGCGGAGGACCCACGCAGAGCTCCACAGAGCCTCTTCAGCAGGACTGTGTGGATTATTACCGCAGAAAGACGCAGGCTGTGGCTTTGTACACGCACGTCCATGATCGGGAGGATCAGACTCAGCAAAGGTGAGAGCTGCTGTTTGTGAATCCTCAGCAGGAGAAACTTTCTCATCTGCTTCAATTTAACAAACAACTTGCAGGTAACAGACCTGCAAGAACGGACCAGGCTGTGTTTTAATGTGTGGAGGATGCCTCAGTATTGCGAAAAAGACCATGTACCTATTTCCCATGTTGTTTGCTCTACACCGGAACACTGGATATTAAAAACAAAGTCATATTCCTAATAAACTGAACTCAATCCATAAATCATCTCACAGTAATCTGCTGTCTGTCCTTGAATGAGGGAAATTATGACATAATGGCTTAAATTTGGGCTGCAACTCTTTCATTAAGAAAGTACTTTATTAAATATTCTGTACATTCATAGTAAGGAATTTTAGATGTGTAAGTATTATTATTATTATTATTATTATTATTATTATTATATCCCTCCCCCAACTATGGTGGGATTATTCAGTTTAGACTGTCCAGCATGTTGCAGCTTTCTTGTCTTGGGGAACAATACTTAAATCAAAAACTTATATTACTGATATTAATTTATATTACTGATATATATTGAAAAATGTATTATGCATGTACATACAGTATATTTCCCAAAAGTGATATTATAACGTTAGAATTGCATGACAAAATGAATTGTCTTGTGAGTTAATGTGCAGATAGAGGGGTTAATTTATATATATATATATATATATATATATTTTATAATTTCAGATAAATTCCTGTGAAATCANATTTATATATATATATATATATATATATATTTTATAATTTCAGATAAATTCCTGTGAAATCACCACATAATGTAGCCGGACTGCTCCCAGTGTTTCTCAACTGTAATGTTTTAATTTGAGTTCAGCAGCATTTTTCTACCGTCTCACCCTGCATCATCCAGCCTGGATGGAGGGAAATAATTGTCCTTTAATCGCTGTTACAGCAGCCTCATCTGTTTTCCATCACTTCATTCTGCTCTCCTCCTTTACCAAACCAAACGCCTAAACAAGTCTGCACCACGCTGACAGGCCGACTTCTAATGAAGCGGCAGGAAAAATGGCTCGGGGAAAACATAGATGATCATTTATTGAAACAAGCTTGTATGTAATCTCAGAAGTGTCCATGCGTTTATTTTAAGTACATCACTAAAACGTGTTAAAACAATGTTTAACAGCTCTGTGTGTTGAGAGCCAAAATCGTCTTTATGTGCCAAGAATTGCATACGTAGGAGGGATCTGACTTCAGATCTCTTCAAGACATAACTGGATTTCATATGTAGGACGAGGACGTGTGGACAACCCAGCTACAAGTCTTAAAAGTGCTGCACGTAGTATATTTTGGTATATGTAGCACTTGGAACAGCAAAAGGGCCTTTGTGGTTTTGATTATTATGGAAGCATGAATTTTGCAGTGTGTTTTAAACGGCTTCCTGGACAACAATGCCAAGTTTGACAGTGATTTTCCAAAACAGCAGCTCATTTTACGAGCACATACCTGCTCATTACATCACAGGTCAGCACGCAGGACCGAACCTGAATGTTTGTACATTTCAACTTTATTTCAGGTACATTAAAATGCACCACTTTGTTCGCCTCTGCAGTGCCCGCTATCAGGAGCATTATGATTGTAGAGAAGAAACAGCGAATATGTGAATTTTATCAAGTTTATCAAGACACAGGACTAATGCAGATATGATGCCACAGTAGATTTAAAAAAAAGAGACAGAACAAAAACATAACTTTGTTGGAAAAAAATTCACAAATCTGCAAGGAAAAAACCTCATAAATTTGAGGATAAATTTTGAATTTCTGAGATTAAAGCCTGAAAAATAATGTAAAAAAGAACCAGCATGCAACATGTTAAGACTAATCATGCCTGCAGTGGATGACTTTATTTAATTACACTTTTCCATCAGATTAAGCGATAAAGGAATAATAATTCTAAGCATACAGACTTTGAAGAGACGTGGCGGTGACCTGGGTTTATTCCGATGAAAACGTGAGGATGAAGTGATGAAGCTTTTGAGAACTTCAGCACAGTGGACATGCAGTTGCAGGGAAATCTCTGGTTACATCCAAGAATAAGACAAATAATTAAGTTAATTAATCCTCGAGGTGCGGAGCGAACGTGACATTCAGATTCAGCTTTGTGTGTGTTGTGTGGAGATGACTTGTTGTTCCAGAGTCAGACAAAGTGTGGTGTGTGTCAGTGTGTGTCAGTCATCAGACGTAAACTTGATACATGCCACTCTGCAAAAGTACGTGAATTTTTTTCTCGCAATTTTCAATTTTATTATATCGCCCCTTGTGGCCAGTTGGCAACAAAATGTTCTTCTCGTTTAACATTGTGCTAGTTTCCAACCTTTGTTTAGTTTCTTTTTGTTTCACATGACGTGAAAATTCATCAACGCTTCATTACGCCGCCATATCAGTATCGTAATATGGCAAATTTTATCATATATATATAAAAAAAAAAAATCCAAATCCACCACAAGCCCATGTTTGAGGACAAGAACTTAACTGAAGTTTGTTCATACATCGTAACAAGAAGTCACTGTTTTGCTAACTTCACTCCACCGTTAGCTTGTCCTGTCACAGCAAGTACAGCTAGCTAGCACTCCAGCTATGCTCGATGAGTCGGCATCACTTCCTGTTTGTTTGCATCTGACATCACCTGATTGGCTCTCCTCCTCACAGGACTTGTGACTTTCTTGGTATTCAGCAGGTCTTCCACTTTTTTATTTAGCGAGTTGCATTTGTCGCTGAACTATTTCCAAAGAGCAACAACAATAGCAACAACAGGAACAACTACAGGAAGCTAATGCACCATGCTACATACCAGCATGTTTGTTTAGTTTCTTCTTGTTTCACATGATGTGAACATTCATCAACACTTCATTATATCTGCATCATAATATGACACATTTTTATGATATAAAAATGATAGCAGTATCATCATGAATGATATGCAGTGGTGGGCCGTGTATTTTACACTTAAGTCTTCAGTGCTATCCTCCCACAATTAAACCACCTTCTAATAACCTCAGCATGACACTAGGGCTATATGCTGCTGTTATTCGACATAACCAGCCCATATTCACAGTGACAGAACCTTTATCGAGTGGAATAAAGTGATTTAACACGAGGATCAACACCTATGACAGTTACAACACACTAACTGTAGAAACATGAATAGGATGTAGCATTATTATGCATTATGACAGGATGCTGCATCACATATAAACATGGCATAGCCTAAATCAGTGTCATTACCAAAGAAACAAGAACAAATTCACAACAACCATCACATTTACTCATACGACCAGCAAGTAAGCAAAAATGCTGTAAAACACAAATAACACAATCAGATTCAACAGGCTTCTCCACAGATTCCAGCCACATAAAAATCCATCAGACTTACCAAAGCTGCTCATCATCTGAAGACAAAGTCCATCCTCCTTTCTGTCTTTAGAAAGAGTTTAACGACATGGCTGTACATTATCAGTGTCTTTCAGTTCCAAAATGTGAAAAAAAGTTAATTCATTTCAGTTAATTCATTTCTTCTCCTCCTTCAGCCATTGTGTGTTAAAAAACAACAGGGCTAAGTAAAAATCTAAACAAAAAATCTAAAGCACCACATCTAAAAATCTAAACGTCAAGAAAGAAAGTTTAAATAAACATTAATGCTACGTTACGTGCTAGTTAGGTTTACTTGAGTTAGCTAAGCTAACCGGTTCTCTTCTTCTTCTGATGAATTTCTGGCAGGCTGTTTAGCTGTTAGCATAATGCTGTACTCTGATGA
>VXCM01003254.1:14908-27243 GCA_014773175.1 Lucifuga dentata
GCCCCAGTCTGCAGGAAATGCTGATTAACAGGAACCGCTAAAGGGGGCGATACCACCAACCTGTTCACCACCTTCACCTCCATCATCCTGCAGATTTCACCATGGTAGAGACAGGAAGTAGCAGTTAGCTTGCTAGCCCTGAAACAGGAAATGTTCCATGAAGGTCTTAGTTGTGTTGTTAAAGCTAAGTTATCATGGCGTTGGACTTGACAGGATTTTTTCTCTCCTGGTTATTTGTTAGATTTGTGGATCTTTTGTTTATCAGGTCATCTGGTTCCTTTACACCATCCATTAAGGTGGAATTGCTGTTTTTGTAGCTTTTGTACAGTTCTGGTTACAGACTCTCTCCACCTCCTACACTCCTATTTGGAGTCTAAGTCATTTGACAAAAAAATAGACAAAACGCACAATAAACTAAGATAAAGATCAATTTGACTGATACCATTATTTTTTTTCTATTCAAATTTTCGATAGATATCACGATAATATCGTTATCGTGAATTCTTTAGGCCATGATAATCATGTAATGAAAATCTGATAATGTGACAGCTCTAATGCACACATACTAACGTACCACATATGAGCAGCTGTTTATAGGCTTAAATGCCTTCTGGATTCTGATCACCTCCAAAATGTACGCACTTCTTCCTCTTGACTTTATTTGTCTGCCCCCAAATTTCATCCAAATCTGTCCGTAACTGTTTTATTGTAGCCTGCTAACTATCAGACAAACACGATGTTCATATAACAACCTTGGTTGTGGTAAAAATCCTTTCACGATGTGTGTGGGAGGTGGGAGTCAGATCAGTGGGTTTATGGGAAACGTCTGGATAAACAGCAGCATGAACAGTGCTGCTGCTGCTGTGAGACACAAACTTCAGATTATCCACATTTATGTTTGAAAATTCTACACATTCTTTTTAAATTAGTGCATACAAGCTGAGCCAAAACATTGCTTGAAGCAAATGTAATGTAGTATAATAATGTGAAATAAATGAACATGAACATCAGGTAGTTTGGTGGTGAGAGTTTTGCAACAAGAAAGACACAATATTATACGTCATGTTATGTAGAGCAGCAGCTCTGACCACATGATCAGAGGTGTGACTTGGGTTTTTAACTAATAACTTAACTAGAAGTCACTTTAGGAATCAACCGGTGTGTTTTGATGTAGTCAAAGCTGGTGATACCGTTTCTTTGTCCCCCGCGTGGTAAATCTGGTGTTTGGAGGAGTTCCAGGCTGCAGGAAGCGACTGGCAGAATAAGAGCGATCTGCTTTATAATAATGAGAAGGCTTGATGCTGGAGTCTGGGTCACAGCTGTGGTGGTTCCCATTAAAACAGCAGGCAATACAATTTGGGCATTAGGCTGATTTTCTGCTGTTAGAGTGAGACCAGTGAGAGAACGGTTAGAGGGTCACAGTAATACACAGTGAGTATGTGTGAATTCTTTAACCTTTAATCAGAATATTAAAGCATAAGTGAGAAATAATGCAGTACTCAGAAAGCTGGCTGAGATGAAAGACTCTGTATTGTCCAACAGTTTTGTTAATGCAGCTGGATACCTGAAATAAAACTTTACCCAGAAGCTTTGACTGTGACCTTCTACCATTACCACCACCATCATCGTTTAACGGTGCTGCAAGTTGAGTTTCTTCACTGATGGATAGAAGAACTGAGGTATTTTTAATGAGGACCAGTTTTACAAAAGAAAAAATAATCTAAATAGCCATAAAACCTGTCAAATCCTCTGTCCATCCATTTAAGCATGCAAGGTTTGATATCAACCAGAAGGCACACCTCTGCCAAGGCCATAAAATCCCCAATTTTAAAAGAAGTGTTAAAGGACCATACCATCCATTTTGCATGTTTGAGCCTAATATATTCAATTTTCATACACGTAACGTTACTGACAATCATTTCCCAAAGCATACTGCTGGAATGGTGAATTAAAAATGTTTTTCCTACCTTCCAGACCTCCATTGGTTTCACTTCATTCTGGTATTAAAATCAACTTGTTGATACTTGAAACATTCTTGGGATAGGTAATCCATCATCACCAACAAGACGTGTATTCAGGTTTTTTTAGAAGTTATGTAATTTTAGTGTTTAAGCTCAATAAAAAGCGTGGAGTGAATGTATGCCTCCACCGGGGAATATAGTCCCAAAAGAAGACCTGCGTTTATGGAAAAATTTAAAGGACCGTGACTTCATAAGGCTGTGTAACTATTAGCAGGAGAAACATGGATTTTTAAGGTGGGTGTATCACTTGAATATTTGATTTTGAAAGATTAAGAGATTTAGCAAAATATCAGGAAAGCTGAAATACAGTTTTATCCTTTGGGAAATGATTGTCAGTAACGTAACATGCATGAAAACTGAATATATTAGGCTCAAACATGCAAAATGGGTGGTATGGTCTTTTAAAAATTGGCCCGTTAGCATTGATTTTATAAGCTAAACATTGTTGTGGATCCAGAAAATGAGCCGGACCGCCAACAAAATTGAATCACTTCTCGATATTATCTCCCCCAAATTTTTATCAAAATCTGTCCATAACATTTTGAGATATCCTGCTAACAAACAAACTGATGAACAAGCTGATCATATAACCTCCTTGGCAGAGATAAAAATAGATTTTAGGTAAAGTATCCCTATAAACAGAGTGCAGTTTGTTTAGAGTTTTGTGGTTTTATTAGGATGTGTTGTAGCAGCCTCGCTGGGAGACAGCAGACAGCGTTTGTGTTCTGGCTGGAGGTAATTCCTTCACAGCCTGAGGCTTTGTTAAAGCAGCAACTGTGCAGCTCTGCAGGTCACATTTATTCACATACATGCAACGTTCAACAACAGCTGTGACGGGCAGGTGAATTATCATACCATTTGGCTGACTTTTGTTTCCGAAGCACCTTTAAGAACAATGTGTGCATGTTTTTATTGCCTGCTTGGAAGGAAAACATCTGATCATGACAGCGGTAGTATCTTACAGCTCAGCCAGCGACGCAGGAAATAACTTTTAGCTTTGCTGGTAATTTTCTTAGATTGACAAACTTGCCAAAGTATAATAAAAATATCTACACATTACAACATTATGCTGTGATTAATTCATGACCTACGAAGAATTGGAACAAAATAATAAATTCAGCCATGTCCATCGATATTATTACATAATCTTACATAATCAGGGAAATATATTACAACTGTAATGAATTGAATATTCTCTAGTTGCAAAGCTTAATGACATTTTAATGCCTTTTAAGAGATAATATTCTGCTACACAACACATCAGGTAACATTTGCTGCTCTTGTGTAGCAGACCACTAGCAGAACCACACATTGGGCTCTTTTCCTCTGTTGGCTGAACGGTTCTGAGCACGGAGTGTTTTAATGGTATTTCCACCTGGAAACGGTTTGGCGTGGAATGCTTATAAACGTGCCCAGCACGGTTTTCTCGGCACGGATAGAAACCATACTCAGTGCAGCAGAACCGTTTGGGTAGGCAGCGTAATGACATAGGAGTTCACTGATTGGTTTATGTCAGTTTTGTGACTCTGTATCCGATAGCTGAGTCATGAGCCAAAGGATCCATCCATCCATCCATCCATCCATCCACCCATTATCCTCCGCTTATCCGGGTCCGGCTCACGGTGGCAGCAGACTAAGCAGATCAGCCCATACTTCCTGTCCCCGGCCAGGCCCTCTAACTCCTCCTGGGGGACTCCGAGGTGTTCCCAGGCCAGCCAGGAGATGTAATCCCTCCAGCGTGTCCTGGGTCTTCCCTGGGGCCTCTTCCCAGTTGGACGTGTCTGGAAGACCTCCCTAGGGAGTTAACCAGGGGGCATCCTTATTAGGTGCCTGAACCACCTCAATTGACTCCTTTCGATGCAGAGGAGCAGCAGCTCTACTCCGAGTCCCTCCCGGATATCCAAGCTTCTCACCCTGTCCCTGAGAGTGAGCCCAGACACCCTATGGAGGAACCTCATTTCCGCTGCTTGTATCCGCGATCTTGTCCTTTCGGTCATTACCCAGAGCTCATGACCATAGGTGAGGATAGGAATGTAGATTGATTGGTAAATTATGAGCTTTGCCTTCTGGCTCAGCTCCCTCTTCACCACGATGGTCCGGTACAGTGTCCGTAGGACCTCAGAAGCTGCTCCAATCCATCTGTCAATCTCACGTTCATCCTACCCTCACTCGTGAACAAGACCCTGAGATACTTAAACTCCTCTGTCTGGGGTAGTGACTCCCCTCTAACCTGGAGGGAACAGTCCACCTTTTTCCTACAGAGCACCATGGTCTCAGACTTGGAGGTGCTGATTCTCATCCCAGTCGCTTCACACTCGGCCTCAAACCTGCTCAGTGCATGTCGAAGTCACTGTCTGATGAAGCCAGCAGAACCACATCATCTGCAAAAAGCAGAGATGCAATTCTGAGGTCACCAAACTGGATACCCTCCAATCCCTGACTGCGCCTTGAAATCCTGTCCATGAAAATCACAAACAGGTATTTTTTAAGTGAAGCCTTTTATTTTAAACGTCTGGCGTAATTTTGTTGATACAGAGTATAATTTTCAGAGATCGGTGCAGTAATCTCATTTCCTAGCTGCTGTGTTTCCAAACACGAAATGTGCTGCTTTCACTTCCTGTCTGAGTTTAGCAGCGCCACAGATAGAAACAGAAATGGTAACTGTTCCCACAAGTCCAGAGCAGCGTGGAACGGTACAAAGCGGCACCTGTAACCGTTTGGCCCGACAGTGGAAAAGTGCCCAGATTTTCAGTTCTATCACAAACATCAAATCTCCATCAGCATTCCCTGTCTGGCTCTGTAACTCTTCCTGAAGTGGCTGCTGGCGTTAATGTTAACAACCAGATATGAAGGCTTTTAGCGGTGAACACTCAGTCAACGTGAACATGCAACGAGGGAGTTTACTTTCTGAATGCAGCTTCCTGTGACACATCATTTTGTCTTTATGTTCGCTGTCTACAGCAAAACATGTTTAGAGTCTTAGGCTGTGCTCACACTGGGAATATGCAGCGCAGAATTCATTAACGCATATTCACATCCTTATCGAATATTCGTGTCTTCGCAAATTTGCAGCTCTGGATGCTTGGTGACGTGATTACTGCGCGTCCAATAACACAGCAGCAGGCTCAGAAATGAGAATAGAGCTGAATCAACAACCACCACAAATTATTAGTTTCATAAAGTTTGTATTTGTTACAGGACTGTTTCTGTTTTTATGCTCATAACATTATTTGCATATAATGCTCAGCAAATTTGTGTTTCACCAGCTACCTGGTATGCAAGCTAGGTGGTGACATTATTTTTCATTTAATGAGCTTTATTTATATAAAAAAATGTACAGTAAAATATAAATTACAACAAGATGAAGCCAACAAATACAAAAGTACACAGAGAACAGATACAGCAAACAGAGACAGGAAAAGTTAGACACTCGAGGGTTACGTTTCATACAGACAGAGACTTTCAAGTGCAGGAATTGTCTTTATTGGCGGACAATTTAGCCTCAGTTTCAGGCAATCTGTTAAAAGCTAGCTGGTGCATGCAGCTAGCTAGCTACAGTACCAGAAAGCTAGCTAGTTCAGTGGCTAACCGGACGATAAATTGACATAAAGTCACATATTTGTACTGTCCACTCCTGTCTCATGACTGATTATAAACATGCTGCATCTTTTTTGTGGAGCGTTTAAGCTCCAGCAGAGCAGGACTGTACAAAATTGGACGGTGAGACGCAGCCAATATATATCTGTGTGTGTGTGTGTGTGTGTATAGATAGATAGATAGACAGACAGACAGACAGACAGACAACATTTTGGACTACAGTTCCGTGTTCCATCAAAGGTCAGCAGTACTAAGACGGCTTGTGATTGGGAAGCTGCACAGATTTGTGTGTCAGAGTTTACCAAAGTTGAACTCTAAGTGAAATCATTGCGCAGATTTATCAACATGAAAGCATTGCACACAGATTTAATCACTCCAAAATTTGGTCTTAAAAAGAGCTTCATGCAGCCTGAGAATGAATCCGACAGCCTCTGAACTATGACATCAGAATCGATTATTGCAATCTGCAGATTTGCAGCAAAAATTGAATTTGTGGAAGACTTTGACTTTCAAACATTGGTGAGCTTCAAATATGCCAATTTGTGCTTTTAACCAGCCGTAGCAGCTTCTACTTTGTTGACCTTTGAAAGACCCAAGAGAAAGCTTACTTCCTTGCAGAGTCTGGATGGAAGTAAGCTTACTTTTGGCTCTTTCAGTTTGATGTGATTCTTCTCTGGCAGACTCATGATTGAAATGTGAAACACCTGCAGTTGCATGCTGTACAGCCAACCCTGACACAGGATTGAGAAGATGATTAATGCTGCTGCATTAATCTGCCGTACTCAGAACTTGGAAAACCCAACCTCAGACACGGGAAAGTGCAACGTATGGTCATTCAACTCGGAATTCCCAGTTGGAAACTCGTCCAAGATCCACCTTGCACGACTTTATCTGACATAAACTCACCTGATGTCACAGCAGCATGGCGGTGCGCACGTTTCCCTTCGCATCATTTTGTAGTTTTCAAGTTTTTTTTTGTAGTTTTTAACATATTGCACAGCCGTTAGATGTTATTTTTATGAGCAAAGATTAACAACACCAACGTTTTCTGTCGTTTCTCTTTACTGATCACGCAGAAATAATCCATATAGATCCTGTTTGTTTTTAACACTCACAGACTTGCCATACAAACATGAAGTTGCTGTGGATCAGTGTTGCCAGATCTCACAAGGAAAACAAGTAACCTGGTCTGTAAAAACAAGCCCAAAATAATCAGCCAAAACATTGCTCAGTTTAACAAATTTATTATTGTATTATTTGTTTTTCATACACATAACCAACTGCCCAACTAAATAATAATAATAATACTATAAACTAACAATATGATAATTTGTGCAATTAAAACAACAACTCCAGAGTCACTTATAATCAGCAAACTTGGCAACACTGCTGTAGGCATCCACATTTGTCGCGCTGAAGCACTGGAACAAATTTAGATCATAACTTGGAAGAATTCAACTTGGAACTTCCAAGGTCCAAGCACAGTGGACCGCAGCATCGCTCCGTGAAGATTTTTGTGCTAACTGATGCTAGCTGTTAGCTGGTGTTATCCAGAAGCTGTTATCCAATAGCTTCTGGTACCGACACAAGAAAGAATCTTGCTGCCAGTTTTTCTTCTGTCCTGTTCTTCCATTGTCATAAAGTTTCTTTGATGAATTTCTTATGTTAAATAAAGCAATTAAAGGACCATACCAGCCATTTTGCATGTTTGAGTCTAATATATTTAATTTTCACAATCATTTCCAAAGCATACTACTGGAACGGTGAATTAAAAATGTTTTTCCTACCTTCCAGACCTCCATTGGTTTCAGTTCATTCTGCTATTAAAATCAACTTGTTGATACTGTAAACGTTCTTGGGATAGGTAATCCATCATCACCAACAAGACGTGTATTCAGGTTTTTTTAGAAGTTATGTAATTTTAGTGTTTAAGCTCAATAAAAAGCGTGGAGTGAATGTATGCCTCCACCGGGGAATATAGTCCCAAAAGAAGACCTGCGTTTATGGAAAAATTTAAAGGACCGTGACTTCATAAGGCTGTGTAACTATTAGCAGGAGAAACATGGATTTTTAAGGTGGGTGTATCACTTGAATATTTGATTTTGAAAGATTAAGAGATTTAGCAAAATATCAGGAAAGCTGAAATACGGTTTTATCCTTTGGGAAATGATTGTCAGTAACGTAACATGTATGAAAATTGAATATATTAGACTCAAACATGTAAAATGGATGGTATGGTCCTTCAAATGCTTTTATTATTCTGGTCATTTCTGCTCAGCACAGCACAGTGATTACTCCTATTCCCTCTCCATGCCAACTTTCTTTATGGAACTGTGGGATCTATATATATATACACACATATATATATATGAAAAAAAATATTGTAATAAAATTTTAGTTTAGGCTTGTTTGGCCTTGGTGGAGGTTTATGCTCTATTTAGCACCCCTCCAGATTGGAAATATAGTCATCTATTATAAGCATGTGAAAGAGACGTGGTTGATAAGAGACATATTTAGATAAACCGATGTTTTCTTCACAGTTTGGGGATCTGGATGTGATGCTGGTCCTGGTTTTAGCCTGCTTGGCTTTGCTGTGGAAAGATGTTTTTGATTTTTAGCTCACATTAATACAGGATCTTCCTCTCACTGCTCCTCTTTCTGGTCCTGTCCAGTCTCTCTGACAGTTGGGTCCATGCAAACGTATTTTATAATCTTGATAAATCATTATTACAATGATGAGACTTTAATAAAACAGGGCAGCTTTTCCCATTGCTGTAACTCTGTTTTAATAACCTTTGAGTTGGAAAAAATCCTAATAGTTTACATATTTTAAGATGTTAGCTTCTGCTTAAAAGCTTCATGAGAATCATCAAGCAGTTTGGGAAAACTGCTTGATGATTCAAATTTGTGAGCAAATAATTGCCCACATCCTGTCTCATTAAAGGACCATACCATCCATTTTGCATGTTTGAGCCTAATCTATTCAATTTTCATACATGTTACGTTCCTGACAATCATTTCCCAAAGCATACTACTGGAAAACGGTGAATTAAAAATGTTTTTCCTATCTTCCAGACCTCCATTGGTTTCAGTTCATTCTGCTATTAAAATCAACTTGTTGATACTGTAAACGTTCTTGGGATAGGTAATCCATCATCACCAACAAGACGTGTATTCAGGTTTTTTTAGAAGTTATGTAATTTTAGTGTTTAAGCTCAATAAAAAGCGTGGAGTGAATGTATGCCTCCACCGGGGAATATAGTCCCAAAAGAAGACCTGCGTTTATGGAAAAATTTAAAGGACCGTGACTTCATAAGGCTGTGTAACTATTAGCAGGAGAAACATGGATTTTTAAGGTGGGTGTATCACTTGAATATTTGATTTTGAAAGATTAAGAGATTTAGCAAAATATCAGGAAAGCTGAAATACGGTTTTATCCTTTGGGAAATGATTGTCAGTAACGTAACATGTATGAAAACTGAATATATTAGGCTAAAATATGCAAATAGTATGGTCCTTTAACTATAACATAGCTACTCCTAAAAAGTCACTAGAACATAAACAAAACTTTAAGAGAATAATGCAGACAAATAACAAGACTGAGTTAGTTTTGTTGTTAAGTTTTGGTAGAACCTGAGTCTGATTCATTTTATTTCATGATGCCCCCCNACACACACACACACACACACACACACACACTTCTAAACCTAAACCTTTCTTGTCGGTGTATGTGAAATATTTCAGTCTCTGTCTTTTGCAGAATATCATGGAAGGCTTAATGTAGAGGCAGATTCTAGGGAATATGGAATAAGTTCAGTACTCCAAACAAAGGTTGTGGGAATGATGGCTAAAGGCATTTCTGTAAACAGAGTTAACCTCTCCCAGACCTGATGTCCTCCACGCAGCTTCTAATGCCTCAGTTACACTCCAACTCAGAGTCACCAAAAACCATCTTTTAGATATCAAATTAAGTCTGTTTAAATAGGTATTAAAAATCATATAAATACATACAGTAGATACATTAAATTGATGTAGTTCATCTTGTGAGTTTCTTGTCTGCTGGTGAAAGTTAAACTGGGAGCTCAGTTCAACATCTGCTCCACACCAGTCACGCTCACACAGACAGAGCACGCCGGAATCCAAACAGCTGCCACTTAATTTATAAAGCCAAATTTATATAAAAATGTCTTCTGGACATCCATCAAGAGGTCCAGGCAGGGTGTGCTGCTTCCACTGGCTCTGGAGACACATCAAAATGAGATCTTACTTATACAGCAGGCTGTCTGTTTCAAAACGCAAGCTACTCTAAAAAATAATTCAGTCCAGCTTTAGCATCACATAAATAGCTGCAGAACAAAACTCAAACTCATTACTTTTCTTACACTTTCAAAGCTGAAAAGTTCATTTTAATGAGCCACGTTGACACAATAATCACTTTAACTTAAAACTATGATTAGTTTAAACTCCATCCATTTTCTCTAAACCCGTTTGTCCTGTTGAGGGTCATGGGGGGCTGGAGCCTATATCAGCGGTCATAGGGCGAGAGGTGGGGTACACCCTGGACAGATCACCAGTCTATCACAGAGACAGACAAACTCATTCACACCTACGGGCAATTTAGAGTTCCCAATTCACCTGACATGCATGTCTTTGGAGGAAGCCGGAGCACCCAGAGGGAACCCACATGGACATGGGGAGAACATGCAAACTCCACACAGAAAGGCCCTGCCCTGGCCGGGAATCGAACCCAAGACCTTCTTGCTGTGANAACTCCACACAGAAAGGCCCTGCCCTGGCCGGGAATCGAACCCAAGACCTTCTTGCTGTGAGGCAAGAGCACTAACCACTGCGCCACCCTTAGTTTAAAAAACAAAAAAAGTTGTGGTAACAGATCAAATTGAGTTGATGAATTAACTTTCTATTTCAAGTCCTGCCCACTTAACCTGAGTTCAAATTGTAATTTAAACAATACATCCTGCCTTGTGAACACAACCTGAAAGAAGCAGATAGAACAGACATTTGTGATGTGAGCATTTCTCCTCTCTCTCTCTCTCTCTCTCTCTCTCCTCTGTGGGCGTGTCTGTCCTGATACCGGCATGTTTCTCCTGATGCTTGTCTCTGCTGATGTGCTTGTGTTTCTCCACTTTCTTGTGGGTGTGTCTACATGATGTGAATGAATGAATGAATGAATGAAGAAAGGAAGGAATGAATAATCTTTATTCATGTGTCCTACCTTCATGGTCCACCCCACATGGGTTTACAGGACACAGACACATAAAGTAATTTAACAGTTCCGGTTCCATACACTTATTTGCAGACAGTCTTCAGTGGTACAGTGCATTTTTCCTCATATCCCATGCTTTCTCCACATAATCGACAAANACAGTCTTCAGTGGTACAGTGCATTTTTCCTCATATCCCATGCTTTCTCCACATAATCGACAAATGGAAAAAAAAATTTGTTTCACCCAAACTTTTTAGGATATTATATTCATCCATCAAAAAATAATTATATCCATCATGATTCTTATTATTAAATAGGCAAGTTCGTGGGACATGATACATAGGACAATAAAGAACAAAATGAGTTTCATTTTCATCTTCATGTAAATCACAAAGGCAGCAGTCTGTTTTGCTCTTCAGTACCAACAGAACAACCTGTTTCCATATGTAGAGTAACACTCTCATTCTCAATGAGCACACAGAGATCTCTTCCTTTTACATAAATTAAACTTAACATAATTCTCTGTACAGAATTCACTTTTTAATAAACAGTACCTTCTGAGTTTTGGTTTATGCCAGATCTCACATGACCATTTATTCTTATACTCTTGGAAGACTGCTTCTCTAATCAACTCGATATTAACATGCTGTTTCAAAGTATATTTTCCTTCACAGCCTGCTTTCAAAAATATATTATATACGTACTTTGTCCAAGGGCCACACATCCCAATGGAACAGCTTTTTACACAACCTATCTTCAGGCATACTCATGAGTCTGTTCCATAATCTACACACACACCAGCATACAACATATAACATACAAGATTCCCAACCCATGTCTCCTTCAATGGCTATTGGCGTAAATTTGTTAACACCAAGAAAGTGCCTAATTGCTGGATGTTGTATCTGATCTGGTTTATATACTTCATAACCCCAGACTCCTGCAGCATAATCCAATAGAGGGCACACACATGCGTGAAAACCTTAGAGTAGGTATAGGTATGAAAGCTCATATCTTTTAACTCTCTGATCTTTTTACTCCTCCTAAAGCCCAACCTGCAGATTCAGAGAATACTGTAGTGGCATGGACAAAGCTCATATGTTCATTTAAGTGAATATCAAGATATTTATTAAGAACCTACATAACTCAGATATTTGTTTCCAAAATAAAACTGAAATATACTTTGTGGCTATGAGGGATGTGGGTGTGTTTCTCCACACTCCTGAGTGTGTTGGTGTGTCTCTTGTTCTGGGCATGTCTATCCTGGTGTAATAATTAATAGCTCATAATGGGTATTAACAGTTTCCACCATTAGGAAAGGCAGTATATTGTATAGATGACAAACATAAGGCTGGATTTCCTCCACAAGTCTTGATACTCAATTCTGATCTTTTGCCTATATCTGATTTTTTGTTCAGCATTTTTATATTTTCTTTTTTAAGTGGCTCATATCTGATACCTGTATTTACACACTTTGACCTTTGACCTGTAGC
>VXCM01003255.1:0-93379 GCA_014773175.1 Lucifuga dentata
GTTGGAGGAAAAAAAACTCAGCAACGTGAATCTTTCAAACACAACGCAGTGACACCGCTACACAAGGAATCCCACTCGCTCAAAACGAAGACGGCTAGTTGAGGAAACCAGTCAGACCAGTAGCAGCTTTGGATAAGCACGGTTGCTGTTGGATACCGTTTGATTTATATGTCTTACTCAGGAGCAGCGTAGATGTGTACGAGTTAGTTTAATTGAATTGCTGACCTTTAAAAGGCAAAGAAGAAGGCATAGCATTAATTAATTTCACAGTCGAGCCGGTAAGCCCATCGAGGAAAACACTGCGGTTCTTCATAAGTATGTGTCACATATTCATCTACAAGGCTTCATCAAAGGTTCAGTTTTAAGTAGTGACAGATAATAACAACTCACAAGCTACTTTTCTACTTCGATACTTCTCGGTGATTTTTAAATCACAATAGAAGAAATCTAGTTTTTGATATTTTGCATCATAAATGGAAGGAATAGATTTCAATAGAATGTGCTTGTACACAACTTCATAGTTTCAATTTAAGCATTATAATGGAGTCAAGGATGGGACACTAATGAGTGTTTTTGATGTTAACATTAAATGAAATGACTTGGAGTAATGCTAAAGCATGACTAATGTGCTAAACTTAGGGAAACATCGCCCCAGTTTCCAGCCGTTTGGGGCAATTTTTTTTTTAAAACCAATTTTAGCTCATTGTTTTGGTTTTCAGTCCCACAAATACATGACATTCTACCAAACCCCTGATATCAAAGCATAGCCTGTCATTTCCAGCAAAAAAACAAGCGCAGATAAGTCCATTGTACCTTATCTGTCCAGCACGACATGATGGAAAGATGAATTAAACAAGCTTATGTCAAGCTCAAAACTCAAAATTTTTTCTCAGGTGTTGGTGGAGACTAAAACAGAACACAAAGGAGTCAACATTGGACTTTCAGGTGGACAAAACCAAGGTGCCAACTCAATACTAATGTTGTTGCTGGCCACTAATGTTGCAGGCTAACGTGTAAGTACATGTTGGCCCAAAGAACTTGATAAGAAGTCTCTTATATGCTTCGTTGCATGATTTGTTAACTTATAACCAAGTCGATTCCTGACTTACTATCTAAAATATACATATAAATATATAAACTTATATAATTTTGTACTTTCATTCTCAACACTGTTTGGGGATTTTGGTTCCACATTTTTTATTGTCTTTGTTATGCATTGAAATATGTTTTGCACTGTGTATGTGAATGCTGCAGTGGGATTTTTGATTTTGAGAGACTTTGACAAATATATCTTTGAATAAAGACTGCCTGACATTTTAAGCCTGTTCTTGACCAGACCATGGGTGAGTGGTCACACTACTTTTTATCTCCCCTCAGGAGCTGAAGTCCAACCTGACACTCCATGTAATTTGCAGCTTTCAGGACAGAGCTAGCCTTGGGTTATTTGTCAATTCCAATGTTCATATTTCCAAGAACAACAGCTCATTTGTTTATATGTTGCAGCCCAGCACAAGGATGCAGCATTGGCTAATTTCCGCATTTTAACTGTTTTCACAGGACTATTAAATAGTTTGTTACTAATTGTTGAAGTCACGTTTTTAAATGGGTGAAATGGAAGAACAGGTGTGTTTGTTTTATGATAATTAATAAATTATGGCTGAATACTATGGCGTGGAGAAGAATAAGGCTCGTCTGCGAGGCTCTGCCTGAATGGGCTGAATCATCCTGATTTGTAAAGCCGATTATCAAGGCATTCAGATCCACCCAGGCACACCATGATGTTCCTCAGCTTCATGCATGAACTTTAAATTGCTCCTGAACTTTTTCCTGATTGTGTCACATGCTGCCTAAACAATATTATATCCTAAAACAATATACTTTTGATATATTTGCAGGGCCATTCAGCCATTTTATGGTCATATTGTGATTGTGGGTTCTTCCACTTTATAACTGAAATGCATTTGTAGGCACGATAGAGCTGGATTTCATTTTCCAGTGGCAGGTGATGCTCTTTTATCAGTCCTTTCACTTTGACACCTATTATAATAGCTTTACACAGACATGGGAAGAATCCCAGCAGCCTGCTACCTCCACACCCATTTACTTTACATCAGCTCAGCCTGAAATGCTAACCCCACCCCACACTTCACTGCACTATTCTTTCTTTTACTAGTTTTATTCACATCTTGATGCTACCATGGCTGGCACTGCCACATTTTCTCTATTTTTCCACATTTTCTCTTTTACATTACTTTTGGCTGGTGATTTGCTGTAGTGGGTGGATTTACACTCAGAGGGGAGTGGGATTAAATGGAAGAAACAGATATGACAAAGTAGGTACAGCATGTACTGCATCCTAATTCAGGCAGAGTACCCTAAGAAGTCCACATTTCAAAAGCAAAAAAGATGGACAAGACTGTCACAAATTTGAGGGATTCTAATGGCCTTAATGGTGCATTCAGGCAGTCTTTGTTAAGTCAAGTGAAGTGAAGTTTATTTGAAAAGTCCAATATCGCATAAAATGTCACAATTCATGCTGCAAACTCAGGTGGAAATTTATCAACTTTGAGGTGGGAAACGTTTTCCTGGTGGCATTTTTTTTTTTTTTGAGTTGCAGATTGACAAGTATTGCCTGAATGCATTTTTTTTTTTTTGGTCTCTGCAAGGCTAGATGTCTCATTTAGGTTGGAGTCATAGCTTCAGCGAACCTCTGACGGTGACTCCTCTGGCCCCTGATCTGGACTGTAGCAATGGAGTTTATATTCTTCTGTTATACCTGTGATTGATGGAGTGGCTAGAAGCAAAGAAAAGAGGAATATCAAGGAAACTATCCAAGTTGGTCCTGTTGAGATCAAGTTTATGACTGAGCAGAGATAATGGATCTTTCTTTCTTTCTTTCTTTCTTTCTTTCTTTCTTTCTTTTCAACCTTTCTTTCTTTCAGCCTTTCTTCCCTTCCTTTTATTTTTTGATGTTGCCCCAAGCAGTCTGCCCTTTGAGTCAGTGGGACACATGGGCTCGTCTGAAAGCTCTTACCATGTCAGACATTATGGCAACTGCTGTCATTTCACTTTTCACCATCATATAAATTCAGTGAAAGTGATTTTTAACTGTTGCCACAGCAGCACATTTAGTAACCTTGCAGAGATACAAAAACACTTAGCTATGAGTAAAATTAGCCACCTTGGATAATAAGTCTCTGAAGGCTCAAGGCACAGGTTTCCATAGTAACGGTGTTCAAGCTAGCACTGTAAAACAGATTATCCAAAAAATTAGCCACAGGTATTGATATAAATGAGGTTTATGGCTTCATCTTACTTTGTGAAATAACACGCTAGGTTTTTTACTGGGCTCCATGCTTGCATAACCCTGTTAGCTGGGTATTGTTGTTGCGATGGTTGACCTCTGGCTGCCCGTGCCATCCTTACGGCTCAGCTCACACATGATAGCTCCTCCCCTTCTTTCGGGGGTTTATTCCAGAGCATTTCTATTATTGGGCTTTCCTGCATTCATCTGTCAGTGGATGCTCTGTGATGCGAGGTGGCAGGCCACAGAGGCACTGAAGCTTTTCCGCTCCAAGTGCCCTCTCTCTCGATTTTCCCTCCTCTTCTTCTCTTTCCCTCCTATTATCTTTTTTGTTTTGCTCTGTCCTTCTTTTTGTCCATCTCTTCTTTATGTGGACAAGTGGACATGTACACACATGTCCATGCACTCTCTCTCTCTCTCTCTCTCTCTCTCTCTCTCTCACACACACACACACACANTCTCTCTCTCTCTCTCTCTCTCTCTCTCTCTCTCTCTCTCTCACACACACACACACACATTGCCAAGGGGAACTCTGTCATGTGTCTATGTCAAACCACTTACCCTGGATTCAAAGTGTTGATCAGTCAAGCATTGCCTGCGAACAGGAAACAAGGATTTCTTTTTTCATGTACCACTTNAAAGTGTTGATCAGTCAAGCATTGCCTGCGAACAGGAAACAAGGATTTCTTTTTTCATGTACCACTTAATGCATGTCAACATTGTGCTTCTACACATAGAAACAAATGGTGTTCATGGGCGTGTGTGTGTGTGTGTGTGTGTGTGAGGTTGGGTAAATATATATGACCCCACGTGTCCCTGGCTCTGACAGAAAGAGAAGAGTAAGATAAATAGACCATTGTCAGCTACAGAGCTCCTTGAGTGTACTGGTCTTGGTGAAGGAGCAGAAAGAGGTGGATGTGCTGGCCTTGCTGAGGCTGTGATGTACCTCTGGTTGTTTCTATGTACTCCTCTCTGAGCCTGTATTTCCAGATCCAAGGCGTGTCAATTGCTAGAACATGTTAGCTCTTGTGTGTGGAATACAGGAAGTATTCATGCAATGTCGTCTCAGGGATAGAGAGTAGGGAAATCGTCCAGCAGGAGGATATTTTGGTGGCCTGCATTTCTATAGGTCTGGTTTAGGATTTCAATTTAAGATTAAAGGACCATACTAGCCATTTTGCATGTTTGAGCCTAATATATTCAATAGCAGCAAGCAAAATATATTCAATTTTCATACAAGTAACATTACTGACAATAATTTCCCAAAGCATACTACTGGAACGGTGAATTAAAAATGTTTTTCCTACCTTCCAGACCGCCACTGGTTTCAGTTCATTCTGCTATGCTATTAAAATCAACTTATTGATACTTCAGACGTTTTTGGGATAGGTAATCCATCACTACAAACACCACATGTATTCAGGTTTTTTTGAAGTTATATCATTTTAGTGCTTAAACTCAATAAAAAAAATGCAGTGAATGTATGTCTCAAAAGAAGACCTGTGTTTATTGATGAATTTAAAAGACTGACTTCATGAGGCAGTGTAACTGTTAGCAGGCAAAACATTGATTTTTAAGGTGGGTGTATCACTTGAAGATTTAATTTTGAAAGATTAAGAGATTTTGCAAAATATCAGGAAAGCTGGAGTGCGGTTTTATCCTTTGGGAAATGATTGGCAGTAATGTAGCATGTATGAAAATTGAATGTATTAGGCTCAAACATGCCATTTGGCCGGTATGGTCCTTTAAGGTCAGAATTAGAACAAGGTTAACATCAGGCTTAATGTCATAACTCTGGTTGTCCTTAAAATAGTTATGTAATTGTGTGTTGGTACATATTTATGTGTGACTTGGCTCTGTGAGAAGAAACTGGGAGATTTTCCATCTGCAAATATNTTGGTACATATTTATGTGTGACTTGGCTCTGTGAGAAGAAACTGGGAGATTTTCCATCTGCAAATATTACGTGTTCTCTTAATGGATGACGGAGATGGAGATGACTCCAACATCTTGACATGTCAAGTTAAAGACATCACTCTGAGATTCCATATATGTTAAATATTTTAATACAGTTCATTTGTTTTGACTAAACTTAAAGGACCATATCAGTGGTTTTTTGCATGTTTGAGCACAATAAATATTACCCACATACATGCTACATTATTGCCAAACATTTTCCAAAAAAATCCTACTGGAATGGTAAATTATCATATTGTTTTTCCTACCTTCCGGGCAGCCATTGGTTTCAGTCCAGTATGCTTTGAAAATCAACTTGTAGAGACTTGAAACACATTTGAGATAAGTAATTACAAGTAAGAGCTGTAAGAGGATCACATTTAAAATCTCAGCAGGCTTAACAAATCTGTTTCAGATAATGTAATAATTAATGATAATAATAATAATAATAATAATAATAATAATACATTTTATTTAAAGGCACCTTTCAAGGCACTCAAGGTCGCCTCACAAGAATTAAAAGCAGCATAGAATAAACACACTAAAATCAGACATAAAACAGTATCCTGACAGTTACACAAACACAGTGGTCTCAGAGTGGATAAGCCAGCTTAAAAAGTGCATTTGCATGCATTTTGATGGCAGTTTTGAATTGTGTAACAGAGTCCGGTTGACGGATGTGGAGAGGGAGAGAGTTCCAGAGTCTGGGAGCAGAGAGAGAGAGAGAGAGAGAGAGAGAGAGAGAGAGAGAGAAGGCCCTGCCACCCATGGTGGTGAGATTGAAGTCCTGAATGTAAGAGCTTTCTCTACCAGAAACTACCCAGCAAACAGCATTTACACAGAAATATTTACCAGAAGTTAGCTAACAAAAGGAGCTAACATTAGCAATTCGTCATTTAAAAGAATGTAGTTTTTTTTTCTTTTCTTTTTTTTTAATTCCGTAGTCTCACTTTAATAAGCCCAGTTAACATGGTATGACTTGTTCTACCCATGATGATAAACTGCACTTAGAGTATCAGGTACTGAAGGCAAATCTAAACCATAAATCACAAAATGGAGGCTTCAGCAGAACTTATTTGTTGTAGATTTCTCATAAAGTTATCAGACAATTATCTAAAAATGTTCTGTTTATCCTTCAGTGAAGAAAAATCTCATCTTCATCTGTTTGGCTGCTAAGATCCTGCAGCCGATTTCACATCTCGTATATCTGCGTGCTTTGAGCCACCGGCTCTCATTTGTTCTTTCAAGTATAGTCTGCTTTTCTTTGTTCCCCTGTCCCATGCCAATACTTTACCTCCCTCAATGCTGTGTTCAGTCCCTGCTTATAACTGGGCCATGGCTGCTATTATTGTGTAGCTTTTTATACTGAATTGTGTGTATATGTCTGTTTTTTTTAATACAGAGTTTTTGTAAAATATTGTATTAAATATATGAATTAGAATTTCCTCTTATGAAAAGTACACAAATGCCAACAAAAGAGAAGGATACAAACACGCCATGGATACAGAGGAACACACAGACACACAATGCAATGCTGCATACAGGGATGATGTTGATTTGCATAGCAAGCAGCAGGTCATGCTTGACGGACTTTCTGTTGGGAGTATAGGTGTGAGGCAGATCATGATTTGTGTTTGACTCTCAACAGGGCCGTCTCCCCTAAAGTGCTTAAATGCAGAATTGATCTGTTTACTTCATCCTCAAACTCAGCGCTGGTTCAATTCAAGCTTGATCTGATTGGAGTTTTTGAGTCAATTTGACCCAACTGAAAATCACTAACCAGTCACGTCTCTCTCTCTCTCTCTCTCTCTCCCTCTCTCTCTCTCTCTCTCTGGATGATTGGACTTGAGTCAACAACCTTTTTTTAATCACATCTCTGCAAACCATTTAGGGTAAGTTTATGTTATTTGGTGTTTCACTCGTGAGGGAATACCTGTACAATGTAATTATGTTTTATGTCAAGTTAATTAACGTGCCTTCAATCTATTGATTAATGTAGCACTAGCTCTAAATTTTACCTAATGACTATACAATATGTGTGAGCATCGACTCTGTTCAGTGAACCCCAAAGGTTCTGCCTTAATCAGAGCAGATTTAATGTTTAACCATTGAAATCTGACTCTCTGATTCACAGTAATGATACTCAGTCCTAGCGAACACTTTCCTTATTGACTTGTGTGAGTCTGTACATGACTTGCATAGCATACGTGTCTAATAGATTTGCAAGGAATCATTTCCAGCTCCAGTTGAAATAATTAAGTTGACATTCTCTCCCCAATGCAATTAACAATGAGTGCTGTCCAATCTGTGACCTGTTAGATGTCTGATTTCATGGATGGTGTCTTATATTAGCAGCTCAAGATGTAGGGTATGTTGCAACAGGAGGCACTATGTGAAAGTTATCAGTGATACAGGGTGTTAAGAGGACACTGTCTCTGTGAGGCTTATCTGGTTCACCTACCTAATTTTCCTGAGGTGTCTGCTTACTTCTGTACAAATTGCTGTCACGTTGCTGTGCTGTTGGTAGAAATTCGTAAGTTTCTACAACAGATCTGAATCTGTTTATAGTCTTGGTTTTAGAGGTTGTGTGAATATTAGACAACTGTGAGACACACCTCTGTTGCTTCTCTCTCACCTGCTCCTGCACCATTTTCTCTCTTTGTTCTGATTGTGCATCTATGACATTTGCGCTGTTTTGTATATGTGTGTGCATGCATGTGTTACCTTGATCTCCAAGCACTCGAGCAGCTCCTCAGATCTGATTGAGAGGCTGAGAGCAGGATGCTGTGAAAACCAGATACACCATGTTCTGGAAGGGAGGCAGCCTCTGATGTATTTTTAGATGGGCTAAATAATGAATGCCTGAAAAGACTGCTAGGACCCCAGCTGCCAAACCTTCCCTTTCCCTCTGCGCTCACCTGTTCTTCTTGTATGAGCTTTGAGAGGAGGTGATGGAGGAGGCATCTCCATCTTCACCAAAGCCCCGGAGGAGCTACCTGCTGCCTCTGTCACCGGCTGTCGGGATCACTAACAATCTCATTTATTTTTGTGTTCGGTCTTTGAAACACGATTGCATCACTTTTCTGTTTCAGTATTTTTGTGTTCTCTTCATGTGGCGATATTTTAGCGAGGCAGTCTTTCCATCTCGTTAATTTCTATTCATTCAAGAACATTCCTTCATTAAATTTAAGACTATTGATAAGAACTAAGCAAATCATCATCATTTCCACCTGTTATCTTTTCATTTAAAGACCACACAACATTAAATAACATTCTAAGATAGATGGTTTATCAGTATATATAAAGTAAAGTATGAGCGTTTGGTATCTGAAAGCATGTTTTGATTCATTCGACTGAAGTGGTGAGTTGTTGCAACATGTCCTCCTCTCTTTAAAGCAACCCAGTAAGAAATAAGCCACTGGGATTTCCTGAGTAATTGTGACCCTTTTGTGGCTTTTCCCAAGGATGTGACTGCTTTTAAATATTCAATTGTCACAAAATTTCAATCAGTCACTGCTGCACCTCCCTCTTGCACACAGAGCAGGCACTGATTGATGCAGAATCAAGTTATAAAGATGCTTCAGGCCCAGGGGCTTGGGGAGGGAAGATTCCTAAAGAGGGATGATTAAGAAAGAATGGATGGAAGAATGTAGGTTAGTGGAATGTGTATGAGTGAAGGAACCTGGCTGAGCTTCTTTTAATGCTAAATGGCTTAAATTCCTCTCCATAAATGCTGCGGGGCAGATTAAAGCAATGATTACTTATGTAGCAGGATACTCATTAAATATAGCACAGAAAACAATGGAAATGTCACCATGTGTATATTCCACAACTATATCACCAATACACAGTTAAATATAGAAACCTAGTCCTGGTTGCTTGAGAAAAAATAGCTGATTACTATATCTATCTATCTATCTATCTATCTATCTATCTATCTATCTATCTATCTATCTATCTATACATTCCAATGTCATGTGTCAGAGATAATGTCTGTAATATAATAACAGTAACCAGCCAATGTTTTTGTGGTCATTGTTAATGCTGTTGATCGGTGACCAGCTGAATTTATATTTTAAAAATATGTAGCGTATTTGTGTGTGTCTTATCTATCTATCTATCTATCTATCTATCTATCTATCTATCTATCTATCTATCTATCTATGTGTATATATATATATACTAAATAATAATAATAATAATAATAATAATAATAATAATAATAAGTCCTAAAAATACTTATATATATATAAGATTGTAATTTCCCCTAGTAGTTTCCTGGATGTTTTATGCATACATGTAAAAGAAAAGCTCGTTTATTTTCACAGTTGGGGGTTCCACTCTGATTTCTCTGCCATGAAGGACAACCTGAGATTTTGTAAATCTCTCATCATGAGCTCATTAGTCAACATGAGAAAAGAAAGAAAGATCAGAGATGGCTGAATCCAGCACTGTGGGAGCCCAGCAGGAATGTGTGTGTGTGTGTGTGTGTGTGTGTGTGTAGTATATATATTTTTTAATTTGATAGTTTTACTTCTTTAGTTTTTACTGTTTTGCCACTTGTCAGTCTTTTTTATTTGTGCTATATAATGATTTATAGTTATTAACATCAAAATTATAATCAATAATGCAACATAAAAACTCCATGTATGTCCACATACATAAAAAGGACAAAGGATGTAACATTCTAATAGCCAATGCTCTCACTTTCAGTATAAATTTTTCCTATTAGTCATTAAATATTTCCATCATTTTAATAACATAATAATGTTGCAATTCTTATTCTTATTCTCATTCTTATTATTATTTTATTATTTTAAACTATGCTAACAACCTTAAAAGATTGCCCAAAACCTGAATCTTAACTGAGGAGTATTTGATTATTAATCTAAATAATAAAAGTAAGCAAATCTATTATTATAAAAACTTTAATGTGAATTTTCACACGAGGGAATTATCACAAAACTTTCAGTGTTCATATATTCCAAAAATAACTCATCACCACAAAACTGTGCTCATAAATTTACACAATGTAACTTAAGATGTGTGCACCTTTCCTAAATAAATGCAGAAACACACACACACACAGACATCTCCTGGTGCTCAGTCGTAAATCAACCCCTCATTTATGACTTTTGACTTTTTAAATTAAAGAATCAGTCTGCTGTTTGGTAATATTGTGTCATCAATCAATAATAACCAAACGCAGTAATTGTCTAAAAGACAGATCATATAAACGCCACATATAAAGATCAGCAAGTGAATCATTATTGTACATCAAACCAAAATGAGGCTAATGTGAGTCAGCAGCATATGCTGTAGTGGGAAATGTGATGGAAGTCCTAAAGATGGAGGGTGAATCTCCGTTTAGGTTAGGAAACCTTCATTAATGCCTCCCAGCTTTAATTTGGTTTGATAAATACAGCCATTAGCATGTTGTCTCTGTTAGCAGCAAAAAAAACATCATCTGGCCTCCATACTGCTCTTCTGTGTTTTTTGCAGCCATATCTCTGAGGTCAGTCATCCACCTTATTATCTCTCTGTCAGCAGGATCTTGGCGATGTCAGGGGAAGCCTGTTTGTGTCCTGAGGCAACCCAACTTTTGAGCCTCACTAGTCAAAGCTAAACACCTGTCACGTCGACGCTTCACTTCTGTCCCCTTGTCACTGGCAGCATAGAGGATTTTCATAGACCTTGTCTGGACTGTTTAGCATCAAAGTCTTTGAAATGTGAATGACTTTTCCTCCAATGGTTTCCTTAAATACAAGAACTCACACAGGAGATTTGGAGATTATTAATTTTTTTTTCCTATGTGTCATTGTATCAACCTCATTTCTTTCTTCATTGACTGACAGCAATGCATTTAGCTTATTTAGTGATTTGTGTTGTGTGGCAGTGAAGGACAGTTTTATGAAGACGCTGTCAGGGATAAATTGCTGAAGTCAGTAAGTCTTTGTCTTGGAGTTCACACAGGTCCCCAGGGAGACAGGTGTTCCACACTGAATATTTCCATATTCTTACTGTCATTTAGGATTCTATTTTGAACCCTTTGCAATGCTTTAATGCACAAAAAAGACATTGACATAACTCTGCTCTCCATAGCTGCAGTGCTGCTGTCAACATGTAGTGAAAACAGGGTGTTAAAGGTACCATCTCTTTAAGGCCTCCTCCCAAAAAGCCTGCTCTATTCTGATTGGCCAACTATGACATGACAAATAGCAAAATACTTGCATGCTTTGTACCTTGTGAATGTGTTTAACTAGTTGTGTTACATTGTGACGTCGATATCTTATGGAAGTCAAGGACATTGAAAACAATGCTCTCAGGGCAGGTGAGGACCCTTCGGTTTGCCTTACTGGATACATTTCTATCGCATCAACCAAAGGTTATACAGTTTTGACAGTGTTCAATATACTCATCTTACTTACTATTATATTACATTATAAAATTTCACAGATTTATTTATTTCACAGATTTAAAACAGACAGTTCATTTCGCATTATTATGGAACTTGTCTCTAAACTAATATATCTTGGGGAGGGGTAAAANAAAAAAAAAAAAAAAAAAAAATCTGGTTTCAATTGAGGTGTTTAATGTCAATGTCTTGAAACAAGCTCAGATGAGACAGATGAGAGCCCAAATGGTCTTGCATCAGATCTTCTGATGATGGCTCTGGCTGTAAGAAGTGGTGGCAGCACAATAAGCGCCTTGTATAATGCATGATTTAATTCACATGATGATATTTCTAGCCATAATCTGCAAAGCCACTGATAACATCCCAGAGTAGCTGGCTAGGCTAACGCCTTAATGCCATAAGAGGAGATTTGCTCTGCTTGGTTACAGTGACCAGCTTTTAACTGCAAACCCTCTTTACTCTGCAGTATCTCAAGAAAAAAACATAAATCATTTTTGTATGTGCTTTATAGTGCAGCAACCCAGATCTTAAAGCAAAAATACTTCATACTGGGTAAAGCTGAAAGAACAGAAGCACATCATGTTAAATAATGAGAAGTTCAACTATAATAATGTCCAAAAATGATTTAGAGCTAATAAGCACAAACATATACAAACTAGCATTGTTCACCTCATATTACCATAATGCCTCACTTCATAAACGAGACTAATCGCAGCAGAGAAAAGAGTAATTGTTTCTTTGATTTGTTTTCAGAACTACATCTCCTTTAATGGTATCCTCAAATGACTAAACAGTGCTATTCTTCTGGTCCTGGTCTTCTGGTTGCCATAGATACCTGACTTGCCTGACAGGACAGAGAACACGGGACACACATAGAACACCACATTGGATCTATAGAGGTTCGATTAAACAAGCAGCATATGTGGGTAAAGAAACCAGAGGGAACTGTTAACTCCAGCCAAAATGCTATCTTTAAAAATGAGCTCATTTGATTCATTTTGATATTCTAAATACCTATCAAGCAAACCATTACAGATTTATTTGATCTTTTTCATGAAATGTTTTCACACAACTGTCACTTCCACAGCTATGCCACACATAGGCTCAGACCTCCTTTGTCTCTGACTGTCCAGTTCTCAGTTTGTGTCAGTTTTGCAATGGAAAGCTTTCTGCATTTGTATGATTTTTTTTTCTCCTCTTTAAAACAAAAATCACTGCTTCTCTCTAGTCAGTACTATTATGTGATGCCTATCCAATATGGATCAAAGTGACATTCTGTTTTAAAGTATATTTTAATAATTTGTTTCGATTTTCTGTTAGTCTTGTGTAATTTGTGTAATCCCATGCCATTTGCCAGAGCATTTATACATTTTCAATAGAACTTCTTATGCTGGTTAAGTGCAGTGCCATAGTGTCTGTAAATTATAAAAATGCTTTCCATACTTATTACTGTCAAAACATTAAAACAGTGCTTCATTCTTTTCCTTTATTGTTTTTAATCTTTGTAGTTAGCAATAAGGTTTTGAACTTTGCTTTGGTCAAAGCCTCTTGTAGGTTTCTGTGCATTTTTCTTTTGTGTTCTGCTATCTTATTATATTACATTTAATTTTATTTTGTGTGTGTAAATTTACTAATCCAGCATTACAGTTTCGTCCCGTCGCAACAAAAACTGCAAAGTAGATCTTAGATTTAAGCAAACTATATTGAGTAGTCCATATACACCGATCAGCCACAACATTAAAATCACTGACAGGTGAAATGAATAACTTGGATCATCTGGTTACAGTGGCACCTGTCAAGGGGTGGGATATATTAAGCAGCAAGTCAACAGTCAGTTCTTGAAGTTGATGTGTTGGAAGCAGGAAAAATGGGCAAGCGTCAATTTGTAGACGACTGGGTTAGAGCATCTCCAAAATGGCAGGTCTTGTGGGGCATTCCTGGTATGCAGTGGTCAGTACCTACCAAAAGTGGTACAAGGAAGGACAACTAGCGACAGGATTATGGGCGCCCAAGTTTCATTAATACGCGTGGGGAGCAAAGGCATCTGGTCCGATCCCACTGAAGAGCTACTGCAGCACAAATAGCTGAAAAAATGAATGCTGGCTATGATAGACAGATGTCAGAACACACAGTGCATGGCAGCATGCTGCGTACGGGGCTGAGTAGCTGCAGACCGGCAGAATGCTCATGCTGACCCACCCAAAGTGCCTACATTGGGCATGTGAGTGTCAGAACTGGACCAGGGAGCAATGGAAGAAGGTGGCCTGGTTTGATGAACTGATGAATCACATTTTCTTTGATGTCACGTGGACGGCCGGATGTGTGTGCATTGTTTACCTGGGGAAGAGATGGCATCAGGATGCACGATGGGAAGAAGGCAAGCCGGCAGAGGCATTGTGATGATCTGGGTGATGTTCTGTTGGGAAACCTTGGGTCTGGGCATTCATGTGGATGTTGCTTTGACACGTAGCACCTACCTAAACATTGCTGCATACCAGGTACACCCCTTTATGGCAATGGTATTCCCTGATGGCAGCGGCCTCTTTCAGCAGGATAATGCACCTTGCCACACTGCAAACATTGTTCAGGAATGGTTTGAGGAACATGACAAAAAGTTCAAGGGTTGACTTGGCCTCCAAATTTCCCAGATTTCAATCCAATCAAATATCTGTGGGATGTGCTGGAAAAACAATCTATGACAATGACAGATCCATGACATAAACAGTCCATCCAACAATCCATCCATCCAATCCATGGAGGCCCCACTTTGCAACTTACAGGACTTAAAGGATCTGCTGCTAACGTCTTGGTGCCGGATACCACAGCACACCTTCAGAGGTCTGTGGAGTCCATGCCTCGACAGTTCAGAGCTGTTTTGGTGGCACGAGGGGGACCTACACAATATTAGACAGGTGTGGTTTTAATATTGTGGCTGATCAATGTAGATATCCCTGTATTCTTCATGCTCCTTCATCTTCAATGTGGCTTCACAGAGTTCAGTATTAAAGATTTGCCCTTTCTGCTGCACAAATTTGATTCTTATGGCCAAACCAAACTTTCACTTGTTAAAACTAATTACAAAATCATCAGATTTCATATATTTTCTCCATTGTTTCAAGAGATTATACCTTACTTTTTATCCTTACCAAGTGTATGAATTTCATAAGCAAAATTTGTATGTGGTGTATCTTTTCACTACGTGTCAGAATCTTGGATAAATGATTATTCCATTATTATGATTATTGCAGCAGCCTGTTCATCATGCACACTGCAGAAGCAGCAGCAGCAGCACTGTGTCAGGCTATCTTTCTCCTCCAGACAGACCAGCCATGCATGTGGCTCAGAATAGAGCCGGCTCTCAGACTGGGGTGCTGAGTGCTGTCTGTGGTCAAAGAAGAGCAGAGATATGGCCTGTTAAGTTGAAGCCAGACACGATCCTGCTGAGAGCCTGTATCAGCCATTCAGCAAACTCTGAGCTGTGAGCAGAGGAGAGGCGCTGAACTAACAGAGAGATGGACAGGAAACAGCCATTAGTGGGGAGTTTTAGCTTCTTTCTATCAGTTCTACAATCACACATAAAAGAAGGCTACAAAGCATCCGCTGAAACCATCTTTGCTGAGTTCTGTTCGTATACAAATTTTCCATTACCAAAAATGTGTTTTTGTCACATTTTGTCTTGTTACGGTATACCTCCAGGCTGACCATGTAGCAGAATGTCACTATCCACATTTTTATAATGTGTTTTAATACTGTATCCATTTGTTGTAACTTAAATACGATTAAGGTTACATGCTTATGTTTTGGCAACTCAAACCACTCGGTTAAGGGTAGTAAAACATTGGGTTCATGATGACTAAGTGTGTTTAAGGTAAGGGAATTCATGGTCATAGTTAAATAAAAAAATTCAATGTTGACTTTGAGGACAGTCAGCAACACAAACCATCCAGCTCAACCTCTTCCTTACAAATTTGCTGGAATATAAAATCCTTCTTTGGCACAAAATATTACCAATGAACTTAATGTAACGTCTCTGTCCTCTATAGAATTCTTAAGAGATGGGATTGCAAAACACACCATAAACTAATGCCTCCTGCAAACTGTGACATGAAAGCGGTGTCATAAGTTCATTGCTTGTCGTATAATAAAATCTTAGAATCTGTGTCAGACTATGATATAAAGTTTGATGCATGTCAGATTGTGTGAGGAATGCCTGGAATATCATAGCATTTGTCCATCAACTTGTCCATCTCTGCAGGTTGGTAGACATGGGTCATAGTATGTCTTCAGTTTCTGATGTGGTCAGAATTTTGTTGCAGGCTGTCTTTAGTCACATGGTGCTAAATTGGATGATGTGTCTCAAACTGCGATTAGGACTGACAACCAAAGATTTTATTATGATTCTTTCTCAATTGTTATCTTTTGCATGCAAAAAAAGCCCAAAATCATACAGTCTGTAGGAGCTATTAGACTTAACAAAAAACATACGGTCTCCCAGACACACACACTGATCTCTTTGGAGAATAATCCCCTACAATCACCGTCCAGACTTGTTCACCATGTATTTGATTCTCCACATTAAACCCAATAGTTAAAACAGATTAGTTTCTGATTATTTGAAGAGCCACAACCTTCAATTTGTTTTCCAAATCTTATAAAGTCCTGCTCTTTATCCAAAATAATATGAATCTGGATTGTAAATACTGATCATTGTGTTGTTATTCACTCTGACAATGTTATGAAAGTGCTTTTGAGATGGAGCTGCTGCTCAATAAAAGAGCAAGTCACCAATATCATCCTTAAGCTCTTCTCTAAGATCCGAAGACTCTTTTCTTTCTTTGGCTCTTTTGAATATTATCTCTTCTCTTCTTGATGCCGACTTTTGCTCTTTCTGTCCTGTTTCTTCTGTCATCCTTATCTTTCCCATCTGTTCCTATTTGTTGCTCAGCATTGTTTCTCACCTCCAATTTTGGTTACTCACTATAACCCCCCNCCCCCCCCCCCCCCCATTAAAAATGCTTTGCAACACCTCTACAAATTACATTTGAACGTCTCAAAGAGAAGCTTATCTCTGTCAATGAACTTCTTAAATCTGTCTTTGTCACAGGAAAAAAAATGGAGGGGGGGGCGGACAGAACCTTGAAAACTTTTCCAATTACAGAATTGATTGCTCCTGCCTTTTTGAGAGAAGCATTTAGAATTCTCAATGATTCAGTAATTGTCTCAGAAGTTGATGTGGCTCTGTTTGTCTAATCTTTATGTATGAGATGCAGCTCTGGACAAAAGTCAAGCCAAATTATGCGACAGAGAGATCTGAAGAGGAAGTAGCACATGTGGGGATTAAATGTCTGCACAGAGTGAATCGAAAAACCTGTTGCAAACAAATGAAAGCTACAGAGCCTCTAAGGGGACATGGGAGGGAAAAAAATCTGTGGAAGGAAAAAAATAGCAAGTCCTTTTGCGTTATCTTGCAAAAGTATTGTGAGATAACACAAAATTGTTGCAAGATGACGCAAAATGTTTGTGAGATAACACAAAATTCTTGCAAGAAAATTTTTTTGCGAGATAATGCAATACTTTTACAAGATAATGCAGTACTTTTGTGAGGTAACAAAACATTTGCAAGATAACACAAAACTTGACTCTTCATCGAGTATAAGTGCGACAGTATATCTGGGTCACTCTAATGCGTGCTGTTGCTAAGCAACAATGAAGTGAGTTGTCAAGTTTTATTCTACTTTATAATTTACTTTACTAAAATATAAAGACATTCAGTTGGTGCTCGGGTCTAGATCACTTGGGTTATCTCACAAAACTTTTGTGAGATAACCCAATACTTTTGTGAGATCTTGCAAAGTTCATGTGTTATCTAGCAAATGTTTTGTGTTATCTCAAAAAGGATTTGTTTTTTTTTTCTTCCTTCCACTGATATTTTTTACTCCTCCCATGTCCATTTAGGGGCTCTGTAAAAAGCCTCTGTGTTGCTCAGCATTTGTTTAATGGTCTTGCACACGCAACTGAGTGTTGCAATGTTGGAGTTTAAAATGTGTTAAAGGGCACATATTTTCATTTAAGCAATATCACACTCAAGGCCATGCTGTTGTACTGTATATCAACACGGCTATGATTTGGTCATAGGCACTTGGCCTGCGGCCTCGTGCCGAAGAAAATCACAGCCGTGCTGGTATACAGTACAACGGCATGGCCTCGAGTATGATATTACTTTTATACAACAGTTCTACAAGCGCCATTTATAAGTTAACAATAAGTGACAACAGATTATGATTTGTTTATATATTTAACCATTTATTTGGCTCCACCAACACAAATAGTTCCGCAGCTCGACTGCTGCTAAACAACACATAAACATTTCCTGCAGACTAGCTTGCTGGCTACTTTGTGTGCACGTTACTGCAGGCAAGCTACTTTGTATAATCATATCTGTATATTTGCATTTATTGTGCAATCAGTGAAATAAGAGTCTCTGACAGTTGCTTTGGTGGCTGTTGTGATAGAGCCCTGCATGGGCCTTGGGACCCATCGGGCCCCGAGGCAATTTACAAATTGGGCCAAGCTTTGGGCTGAATTTCACAACACTGACTCAGCCCGGGCCAGGTTCGGGCTTTTTTTTTTTTTTTTCNTTCCCTTTCTCCACTCACATCATAACACACCTCCCGATGCTGCCTCACATGTTGGTACTCAGAAACTGCAGCCATCGCTGTTTTCTGAACGCTGCAGCAGCAGCAGCTGACAGCTGCTGCTTTTACTTTGAAAAAAGCCGAACTTCTGGTTCTGACGAAAAAAAAACCAATAAAGACCATGGGCCTCGGGTTGGGGCTGGGGCTGAGAATTTCATTAAGTATAGCTTCAGGTCAGGTTCGGACTGCAGGGCTCCAATGTATGATTCCGATGAGTTAACAGCTTGATCACACAGTATATTGCTCCATCATTTCCTGTTCTCCATGGATGGTCTCCAGTTAATGTAGGCTAATTAATGGTTATTAGAACGTCTGTAAAGTGGAGTGATATGTATAGTTAAAAAATACTTTATATCAGCACTCCTGGAACGCCTCTTGTCCAAACAAAATGCTTGGTTGGAACTAACTGTTGTATAATTTTTATTGTTTTCCTCTCATTTTTAGTGCAATGTTATAGGGAATATCTGTTGAACACTGTCAAAGTTGTAAAATTTGAGGTTCATGACTACAGAGATGCGTACTTTATTTGTTTGCATCACGATGTAAAACATTTGAATTTACCCACCTGCAAACCTGATCAGACACACCCACAAAGTGC
This sequence comes from Lucifuga dentata, assembly GCA_014773175.1. Lineage (NCBI taxonomy): Eukaryota > Metazoa > Chordata > Actinopteri > Ophidiiformes > Bythitidae > Lucifuga > Lucifuga dentata. The sequence continues at coordinate 18,969 of VXCM01003255.1, forward strand.
AAGGCTCATGAGCAAGTGTTTGGTTAGCATCCACCACAGGTGTTGCTGCAGCTGGCCAATCAGAACAGAGCAAGCTATTCAGGTGGGAGCCTTAAAGAGACAATTAACAATGACCTGTTATCACTCTGTGTACACAGTGGCACTGAAGCAAGGGAGAGTAGAAGTGGTTAAATGTGTTTTTGCACAATAAACATTTGCAGAAGTCCCAAAATAGACCCCTAAATGAAAAATAAGGAGACGGAAATCTGCTTATGTGTCCCCTTTAAATACCAGCCTATTATTACATAAAATGGGGTGTGTTCAAAGGCTCCGATTATTTTATTGCAAATCTAGATAATATATTCACAGTTTGATGACCCTTGAATTAATGCTCTAAATTTAGGGTTAGTGACAGGACAAAAAGAACCATTCAGTTAGCTTCAATAAGTTTTTATTTGGGAAAGGATCCTGTCAAAGGTGTTACTGGCTCGACAGTGATGGAGTGACTAACCAGACTCCAGTTTCTTTCATGATGTGTTGTCTTGCCATCATTCCATAGTCTAAATTACAGAAAACCGGAACGTAACACAAGTCACACCATAACAGTAAAGCAGTACACACATCACATTTCCACTACTGATTTAACCACCAGGACTTCACTGTCATCAGGCTGAGGGAGGATTTCAAAACACTCATAGAACACTGAGTATATATTTCTAAAAAAAAAAAAAAAAAAAAAAAAGGTAAATCTCAGGCTCTTTCTTCACCAGTGTCTGATTGCTCCTGGGAAACATTGGTGTGTTCTTACTGGCTTGTCAAGAAAGAAAACCACTTGGTACAGTATGTAGTTGTTTGTCTGCAAATCTTTCTACTTTAATTTTGAAAACTCCACAGTATGTAAAAATAAAACTACTTTCTTTATTTGGCTCATTTGCCAGGCCAGCCTGATTATTCATTGAGTGGTCTACCACTGTTTTTCCATCATGGCTCTCCTTTAGATGGGAGTCTCTTTGATCTCACTGCTGCGATAACCTTGAACACACTGACCAATCTCATTGTAACCATTTCTTTTTTAATTTAAAGAATGTTTATTATTGTCTTGAAGCTGAACTCTTAAGTAATAACATCAGAGGCATGGTGACTGTCTCTCTTTGGGGCAGACAGCAGACTAATTGGTCTCATCGCCTCTTGAGTAGATGTTCCAGGAGCTGGGCATAATCTCATTAGGCAGAGGCAAGCAGCAGCCACCGGGCTGCGTGGGAGAATAAGGAAGTCCCCTCGTCCCTGTCGAGCTGGCCAGAGGCAGAAATCCTCCAGTGGAGAGCTCTGCCTCTGTGGAAACGGCCTCAGCATGGAATCGTCAGGCATGCTGACGTAGACAGTTATGTGTGTATGTGTGCGCGTAGGTTTTGCATTTTTGTGATTGTATTTAACAAGCTGAAATGGATGTAATTATCCTCTCTGCGCAAAGCATCTCCTCCTGAATAGTACAGGTGCAGATAAGGTCTGCTTTGCTGTCACATACAACAATTCCACCCTTCAGTAAAAGTAGAAATCAGCAGGATAAATTATGTGATACACCATGTGTCTGATAATTACGTAGTTGTAAAGAGGCCATCCAAAGGTTATTCTGACAGCCCAGCCAAATTTGTGCTCAGCATAATTGTATTTGAAAAACAACCTGCTAAAAGGCTCATTTCTTTAGCAACATTTGGGGTTGACCATTTCAACAGAATGCAGATGTGACAGCCTATGTTGGTCTGCAAGTTTAATTATCATAGACAATTTTAGAGGGCAAGGATATCAAAAGAAAAGTTTAACTTTTAAGGGCAAAAGTGATTTCCTGAAAACTTATGCATCCAGAGTTTTGCCAGAAACATCTCACATGTACATTTTTATCGTGTGAATACTAAGGATCAAAATCTGTGCTGACTTGAGCAGAATCACTAATAATTTAATCCTGCAGAATGACAACTAAAGATGACACTTATTTCTCATACATGTTTAATTCACACAGCACACGCATGATATCTTCACACATCATCTTCACTGCATCTTCGAAATGGGTGTGTAGGTGATAAAACAGAAATGGTGCGAGTGTCAAGATTGCTCTGACTCATGCACCTTAAGACTTTCTACTCCGATTAAGGCAGTTAAATAGATTTTTCAGACATCATGTAAACACCATAATCAGCTTAAAATTGGCATAAATCGATGTTGGCACACTCCAAGTAACAGACAAAGATTATGTAATTGTATGTTGATTTATAGTACTCAAGCACATCCTAAAATTGGCAAGTAAGCATACTGTCTTGGCATCATAAACCAATTATCTTCAACGATATTCGCTTAATTTATCAATGTATATACTCCACATTTTTGCCATATATCTCCCACACCTATGATATAATATATTCCAGAGTGAACTCTTTATTTCCTCTGAAATGTGAAAATATTCACTGGTGGTTCTGTCCAATAGTTTTCTTTTTTCCATTAATTATTAATAAATGTGTTTTGTCGAGACTCTTCATGTTTCAGCTGTGAGTGCTGTTGCTACCAATCCTTAAGTGATACAGTGTGATCTCCGATTCTTATTTTTAATAAACCTTCATCCTCTCCCCTTATATGCGAAGTTATTGAAATGTCACGAAAACAAAACTTCATCACTACTAATCATCTCTCAGCCAGCAGCTCTAAGTACTCAGTTGAAGCTATTAAGGCACTTGTCAACATCACTTTCCAGAGCGTGCTGCCTTTGCCCTTCCATCTAATCACCTTTGATAGAGGCCTGCAGACACCAAGCAGCATATCTCCGTTTCACCTCCAGCTCATCATACGAGGGCATTAAATGTCTGTTTATCATCACCCACCCAACCGATTAGGCATGAATCTAGTCTCCTTTTTCACCTCATTTTGAACTGATTGGACTCCTATAGGAGGAGATGTTAATAACCTGCTACCTACTCAATGTTGCTCTGAGGAGATGGAGATCTTTGGCCTCATTATAGCAAGCAAAGGCATTGCCAGTGAGCTATTGACCTCATTAGACTTCAATCTGGCAACAAGGATGGACAGGTAACTGTGCTCCATCTCAGCTGAGATGAAAAAGCAAACAGTGTCTGATTACCAGCAAGGTTTCCTGCAGACTTTTTGCTTGGCTTTTCCGTCACAGCTTCTGCTAAAGCGATGGCACTATAATGCAGCTTATCAATCTCTTTGCAATCATTGACTTCACATCCAGGTTGCTCAGCACTGCTGGTACTTCTTTTTTCCCAGATTTGTATCACTGGCTTTCTCTGAATTCTGCCAAAACCACAGCATCTTAATTCATATTGATTCCAGTGGTAATTAAATGCAAATGTAAAATGTAAAAATAAAATAAAAACTGATGGAGACAGAGCAAGCAACAGAAAGAGAAGGTTTGCGACATTAGCATATATTTTTACAAGTATTTTACCTCTTTTTTTTTTTTTTTTNTTTTTTTTTTTTTTTTAGTATGTTGTATTTTCACCCTCCTTCTCAACAGTTATTGTATTATAGTCAACTTGTGAGTTAACTCTGCCAATAGAGGTGGGAAGATAGCAATGGATAATTGTATTTTTGGTGACAAACCCGAGCATTTTCACTGATAATTATGAACCTGAGCAGAAGGCACAGGTTGCCAGTGCTAACTGACAGAAACATTTAGCCTAATAGAAAACCACAACAAAATGTCAGAGCTGCTGTTTACAAGATATCAGTACTCATAATCACATAGAAACAATGTTTTATTATATTATGTTGTGTCACAGTATTCATTGATTGTGTATCAATGATATGTCATGTACTGTACTTTGAATTAATAAGGGAGACTTTGTTACTACATCTACATTAGTTTACCTAGCCTTGCCTTATCTTATCTTATCTTATCTTATCTTATCTTATCTTCTTGTTCTGGTACAGTGTGTATCACTTATTGCTAATGAACTGCCATTAAATAATTTGTTGAATTACAATTTGTTAGGTAAAATTAAGCATTTTTAATAGTATTTTGAATGAATATGAGTGTTTCACTGAGTGTTGATTGTGAATATTATGTGATTATTATTATATTGATTGTCTTTATTACATGGTGGTCTTTACCCGATTCTTCACCAGTGCCAAAATCATTGTGCAGTTTTGTATAATTTTATTGACACAAAAAATAATATTAATCATCGCCTCAGTATTATTAAACTTCTCTAATAGACATACTACTTTTATCACAAGAGGTTACTATGATACACCAGGATGTGTCTTTTCTTCTGTTCCACATCTGAGACGAGTGTGTTGTTACCATGGTAACTAGTCTTATCACACTTATATGAGCATATTGTAAGCTGCCAGCATTTATTAGAAAAAACATAGCTTAAAAGTACATGTGTATGTCAGGATGAACTTAAGCAAACTTTATACATTTCTTCCTAACTGATAATTACTTGTCTGCATAATTATATCTTTCTACACCTTTTGCTATTTATAAGTTGACAGCAGAAACAAGGTTAATTAATTACATTAATGTACAAGTGAATTAGCCCTTGGATATATTGCATCATTATGTGTCAAATAGATGTGTCTTCTGTATTAGTTATTATTGTTATTATATAATTATACTAGAATATTAGTAGAAGAAAAGTTTATTTCCAGATAAAACAGAATGTGTATACATAGATATATGCATTTATATCTACCTTGAAATGAAGAACTCCATATGGAGGTGCCATATTGTACAGAAAGTGACAATGCAAACCACTTGGTCATGCACATTACACTGCTGTATGTTCTTATCATTGTTAACGTAATGAGAACATCAGACAGGAAATCAGAAAATATTAAGGCATAATGAAAACTATAGAGAATATTTGGACATAAATGCTAGAAGTAATCCAATGGTGCAACATGGTAGAAGATGATGCAAGCACCACCTTGTCTGTTTGCTGAGACAGGCTGTTTAGGGAGGAAATATTGTAGTCTCCAGTGGCTCAAAAAGTACCCGAAGTGCTCCAGGTTGCATCTTGGAGGAATAAGATTTAACTTACTGTTCAGCCACTCAGCTGACTGTAGACAGAATGGGATTTGTTATCCAGGATGAGGTTAAGATGTTGCTATCTACTCTGGTACAGCCTTCAGATCACATGACAGCTATTTTCATTTTTATCCTGCCTGCCACCTCTGCCTTGATGCTGTCTCTGTAACACTCAAAGATATAATAACAGATTAACACAATATAGTGCTGCAAAAGTTGGAGGAATAGTCGAGTGCCTCCGTGGTGCCGAAGTTTATGGATTCTTACGTCTCCTCCATCTCTGCTTCCTCATTTTGGACAGTGACAGTATGACAGTGGTTTCCTATCCTGTCAGAAATTCAATAGCTTTTTCCTCAGCTTACTGACACTGAGTGGTTCTTCGTGTGGTACCTTCACTCAGGCATGTCTCATACAGGAATCACTGGAAAACAAGAAAGATGGGAGTACTGGACGTAAAGAAATCAAAACACAAAGCTGTATAGAACCACAAAAACTGTGTTTGATTCATGCAAATGATTCTCCACCTTGCTTCTTTGTCCTTCCAGGTGAAAATTGGTGGTGCAAATAATTCCTTGAAACCACCTTTATTGTTGGAGTGAAGTTGATGTCTCAGCAGTCTTTTGGGTTGCCTGGCTTCTGTAGCAGTCAGCCAATGTAAAGACTTCCCTCTGTCTTTCCAGGGCCTGATTATCTCTATAAAACTGTTAGAAGAAACATAACTATTGCTGAACTAGAGAGTGAGCACTTCTGCCAAGGCTGCACAATCTTCTTAATGTGGTATCTTAATAATAGAAACATTTCAAGTTTTAAAATCAATCTCCGTAATTACATTAGCATGAAAATACAAATGTAATAGATCTTTGATTCAAGTTAGTGCAGTCCATGAGAAAATAGTGAAAATGTGCAAAAATATTTTAATAACTTTCCAACTAATTTCATTAAAATCAGTTAAGATTTTGAAATAAAGATTAACACATTAACCCTACAATTATGAATATCAAAGGTGGATCCTTGGTATGACAGCCTAGTAATGAAACAGATTGTTTTCTTTATCGTTGAGATGTCAGTTTCATCTGTGCTTTGCATCATATAGTGCAGACATTCACAGACATTCTAAATTTTAATGTCCTTGGGTTCCACTGTTAACGTAGCTTTAGACATAGTTGGAGCATAATAACCCAGCACTGGCTTTTGAGAGGACTTATCAGAGCATGCGCCTTAATGTCCGATCTATTTATATTACCCTCTAGATACTCTGGTCCCCCTCTGGGACTGTATGGCTGCCTTGTCAAGCATCCGTTTTAGCTGCTTGTTGGACCAATTTGTGGCTGGCATTAGGCTTTCATTACAGCCCTCCCAGTGCACGCACACCTTGTAAGATAGGACTTAATTAAGTTTATGCTTTCCCTGGCAGACCCAGAGGCTGGCTGCTTCCTTTGCTGCCCGTAGTTGATTTATGTTGAGTCCTCAAGGACAGTCTCCTTCCTCTTCCACGGAACAGGGCACAAAACAAATGCTCATTCACTGCCAGTTGTTTCGGGATCATAGGTCCCAAATATTCTCTCAATATTCCATTTTTTTTTAATCTTATATCTGTCTCTCTTTGGCACTCCTTTCAAACTCTCATCTTTAAAGGAAGAAGACGTGATCCAGTGGTCTCTGTTTAGCATTCTATACTTTTTCCCTTTAAAGGAGCATACCAGTGGTTTTGCATGTTTGAGCCCAATATATACCACCATATATACCACCTGCATATACATTACATTACTGCCATCCATTTTCCAAAACATACTACTGGAGGTAAATTTTAGATTTTTTTTCTTGCCTTCCAGACAGCCATTTGTTTCAGTTCATTCCAGTATGCAGAAATAATCAACTTGTAGGGACTTGAAACATGCTTGCGATAAGTAATCTGTCACAGCAAACATAATGTCTATTACATTTTTTATCAAAGTATCTTAATGTAACCGATCCAACACGAAGTTTCACGGAAGAAAATGTATCCGCCAGGGAATTATAGTGCCAGGAGAAAATGGCTTTTACAAAGGAATTTAAAAATGAACGTTCCATCCAACAATAAAGTATTAGCACGTGAAGCATTGAATTTTAAGGTGAGAGTATCACCTTAACATTTGATTTTGAAAGATTAGAGGATTTTGCAAAAATACCCCACAAAAGTTTAAATATGATTTTATGTTTTGGAAAATGGAATGTAACCTGTATATGGGTCATATGTATAGGGCTTAAACATCCAAAATCAAACTCACCGGTATCATCCTTTAAGTGACTCTGAGTCTCTTAACAATGTACTTTTACATCAGACAGACATTGGTCGTTATTTACATACTCTCCTGGGTTGATGTCTGGGTTGATTGGCTATGCGTATAGTTAGTGCTACGAGTGTTTGCAGGATGTCCCATGAGACTTCCAGCCTGGAGGCCTATGAATTCTAAGCCAGGAAACCAAGCCTGATCTCAACCACAGTTTACCCTTCACACAGTATCGATTTCTGGGAAATATGAATGCAATGCAAAAGGTACCATTTTGATTGACATGAAAACTGTCACACTGATATACTTAAATCAGACAAAACGTTTAACTCACATTCACATTCAAGGTTTAAAAGAGCTTGTAAGAAAAGATTATTCACACTTAATGTGATAATGGTCGGTTTTTCTGTTTTGGTCTTTTCCTTGTCCACATAATAGCTGTTTGGTCTCAACACTTCCATAAGAGTACCTGTTTCTTGTTCAATATAAAGAAAAAGACATTTGTCTGTGCTGGGCTTCTCTTTGATGTGCACTTCCCTCGCTGTCAGCCACAATAAATGAGATTCATCTGAGAAGCCGAGCAAGACAAATAAATCCAATAAGGTTTTGTCACTCACTCTGTGTGTCCTTTAGTGACATCCTCTCCTCCCCTTTCCCCGCACTCCCTCCCTTTCTCTCTCATTCTCATATGTTCCCTTTCCTCACTTTTTCTCTTTCTTTTTACACACTCTGTTGTTCCCTACTGAAGCAATTGTTTACCTTTTCAGATGGAAAACTGTTACTTTGGTTTAATAAAAAAAAAAGAAAAAAGGTACTGTTCTACTACTCTGCCACCTTTGGAGTCTTAAAAACAGCCTGACTGCTTTAGCTTTTTTTTTTTGGTTTGTTTAGGAAGAGTGGTGCTTGTAACATGCAAAGGTCACAAGAGCGGCAGGGATGATACCTGCCGGATGCCACATGGCAAACAAAACATCTGCTTTCCTTCACGTCTGACGCCTCTGCCCTAGCCAGGCTCCTCCTCTGATGGCTGGCAGGAAGTGGTTTTCAAACAGGTTGTTGATGTGTGCCACACGATGCCAAGCATGAATACAAAATGTGGCTGCTGGCTCTAAACATGTGGTTACATTTGATTTAACCTCACATGCTCATGATACATTTACATCTCGGCTTAGAATGTGATCTCTGTATTTAGATTCATTATCTGGAAAATAGCATCCAGTGACAGGACTTGCACTTCTACCCTGTTTCTGATTCTGCCTGCATCGTGATTGGATGTCAGTGGAAAAGTTTTTATACTATTATAGCCCGTGTTTCCTCCTTGCCTCATGAAGGAGTTTCATCTAGTATTTTAATGTTGAAAAGTTCAATCTTGGTTGCTTCTTATAATATATGTGTATTCTTTATGCCGTCTGACCCATAGATATGCTGTCTCCAAGTATTCCCGTGAAGGGATCAGTGACATGCAAGAGCGTAGGTTTGGTTTCAACATTAGTATGTCATGCACACATACAAAGAACTTGATTGTGTAAAATATTTGCTTTGTTTTTTTTTTTAAATGTATTTATTCATTATTTATGCATTTATTATTTATGTAAACAAGACTTGTATGACTTTTTTCTCATTCCTCCTATCAGGCCCCCTAATGGATCAGACGCCAGCATCCACAATCTGTTTTTATCTGAGAAATGTGATCATTGAACAAAATTATTCAAAACAGTAGCCATTTAAAAATTTAATTATTATTATTATTATTATTATTATTATTATTATTATTATTTATTTATTTATTTATTTTTTAAATTTGTTTAACCAGTAAAAAAAATTCATTTGCTAGCATGGCAACAATATAACAGCCAGCAAAACAACGAAAACCTGGATACATGCCAATAACACTTTCAACAAGCTGTTCACTGGTGGTTCACCGTGACATTCATCTGACCAAAACACCGCTAAAATATGGAATAAATTTGCAATCTTACTGACATAGGTAATTTCCTAAAAAAGATTTCATGATAAGTTTTCGCCTCCATCATTCCATTTTAGACAAAAATCCCCTGCATCAGTCTACTGAATGTAAACTAAAAGCAGCCAATCAGAATGCTCTGATAACTTTTTACAAACTTTGAGTTGATTGACAAGGATTTTATCCAATAGGAAACATTTAGCGTTAAAATGACCAATCACATGTCTTGGCAGGTCATTTCACTGTGCCTATAACAGCTCACCTGCACCCAGCATCTCCACCTGCAGTGTTAGGCTGCTGCTGCTACCAGCATTTTCCTGATAAAATCATTTTAAATCTGAAATCAATTGAGTGATCTAGTTCTATCCAGCTAAGACTATTTAAATACATATGTGAATACTGTAAATATTTTGAACAAACAAGCTTTTTGTGTGTATGATAGAAAAACATAGACAAGTGACAACAAGCAACATGCACGACTGTGAAAATTGTGTCCCAACCTACGTTAAAACCAAACACTCTGAATTCTGTGATGTTTAATTGTTTAAACTATAATTATTTACCAAATTCACTGCTGTAAATTGTCTCATAGACGCATCTCAGGCAGCAGACGACTGACTGCAGATTGCCAGATCAGTAGATATCACAGAACGTGCTATCACCCAGTAAGAACAGCCACTTTTTACAGAAAACACACAAACCGCATCTCTGCATAGATCTGACTGGCTGCTCTGGACTTTAAGGACAAGATTGTTTGAGATTGTTTCAAATATTGGCAGGGGCAATTCATTAGCAGCTCAATTTTGGTAGGGGCACGTCTCTACCATCCCTATTTAAATCTACGCCTATGGTGACATGAACTGTTAAAGTTTTTGGTAGTCTAAATAACCATAAACTATCAGCAGTTCCCAGACAAGAAAGCACATTAGCTTACTTATCACATCAAAGAAGCATAAGGACATCCCTGAACTCCGTGCATCTCTTCCCTTGATCAAGAATTCTTCATTAAATATAGCCAAACAAGACAAACATTTGACTTTAATATTTATTCAACATCAAGAATAAAGTTATAAATTATTTTCTTGGTCTGTCACTGTACGTGTTGCATAAATGCAGGTCACCATTTACAGCAATTTGTATCTCCTGATTTAAACTAACTTTACTAACACAAGCGAGTAAAGACAGGAAGATAAGGCGAGATGACATTTTCTACGTGGACAGACTATGCTAGACTACATCCATATATGATCAGAATGCATCCACATCCCACTGCATTCTGTGTGCATTTAACCTTGCCTTAATGTGCGTGTTTGCATATCTGGATAATGTGTCTAGATACACATCAGGCGTCCATGCAAAGTGTAAATAGAGCTTTAAATATAAACTTAGCACAGCTTCAGGAATCAGGAACAACCCTGTAGATGCTACAGCAAATACAGCCATGAGGAAAAAAAGCTGTGTTCATATAGAGTGAGTTATGTGACACATTCTTCAGTAGAACGTATAGTTTGACAGGTTACACATATTGGCATGAAATCCTTGAGCTCATCTGTGATTAAACTGCATTTTGACACTAATTGCATGTGCTGTAGATAATGCAGCTGGGACAAGGCTCAAAGGAGCAGATCAGCGTGCAGGCAGCTGCTGCAGGCACAGAGGAGAGATGAAGCGCGATTGGTTTGTCTTAGTTATCACTGTATGAAAGGGTTAATCTGTGATCCAAATGTAAACAAAGGAGTTGCTCCATTAATCACATCAAATCAAATCAAAATACAGGATTAGAACCTGTTATTACCTTCAAATTCATTGACAGGTTTTTGAACACAAGGGCTAACACTAGACAATAAGTACAGCTAAGTTATTGTTTTCTGATTTTTCTGATGCTTTTTTTTATATTGATAATGTTTGTAAAAAGCAGGAAATCAGGCTTATATTTTCATTCATTAAGCCAAATCTTTGTTACGTACAGTATTTATCACTGTGGTTTAAGTTTACATTGTCAAAAAATTAAAGACAGGGGCTATAAACACATCTGGAATTATAATAATTAGGTTTGATGTTGGAGCAGATGAGAGCTAGAGCTGCATTTTGAGTAACTTTTGTGCCGTTTGGCTGCTTTCAGCTGCTGCTGTTTGTCTAAATTATCATGAATGCTGAGAACAGCAGTGAGCCAGTATACTAAGACCTTGTACACTGATTCACATGACTCTAACTGTTCACACTGAGAGGATGGAGACACAATAAAATCTTCCTCATCAGAATATTTGCTGTATTGTCACTAACAATGCAACTGTCAATAAATAAAAGAAAATCCTCCTGTTTTCTCCCGAATAAGTTTGGGTAATTTTCATGCAACCTTGTATGATGTGATTGGGCTGATTGCAGCTTTAATCATTTTTCCAACACTTTACAAAAGCACATCTAAGACAAATTACAAAATATTTGTGCAATAAATAATGAGCAATACTTCAGACTGTTATGTAATTGTTAAAATTGTTTGTATGAGGTACACAATTGAGCAAACAAGCTGATTGTTCTGTGGTCGCTGGGAGCTTTGTGAAATCTGTGTAATGAGCCTGTGAAGTTTTTCTTTGAGGTGAAAGGCAGGCTGTAGAGAAATGAGAAATACAAATTATCTCAATTGGAAGTTGCAGAAAGTTCTTCAAGCTTGCGTGCACAGGAAAACCACATTGATTTTGTGATTAACCGTGAGTACAGAATGTAGATTTAGCCTCTCTCTCCTGGCTCATTGAATAAACCAGATGCACCATCCCAGAGTCTCAGCAGAGCGGTGAGAATGTCTGGGAACATATCAGGAGACACTACACACACAGCATTAGGAACCATTAATCAGACTGAATGAATATGCAACAGGGGCTGCTGGGATGCTGCCTGCTGCCTGTCTGGCTAACAAGACGGGAATCCTGCATCTTCCCTCTGAAGGAAAGATATATCTTTTTCAACGGGCTGAGCTCTGAGCAGCAGGCATATGTGCTGTCGCTCCCCGCTGGCTGTCTCTTTTAGTTGTTTACTTCTATTTCTGTCTGGTTTCCTCCATTTGTTCTTTTTATCTAATTGTGACAATTCATTTCACCATGACTATCAATATCGTAAGACAGCGATGATATTAGTGTTCAGGTGCTTTGCTATGCAGGTTTTGCATGAGTGGAAAGCCTTGCCTGGAAAGGATATGTTTCTCCTTCCCTTCATTCTCTTTCTATTTTATATGGACACTACCGCTCAAACATTAGAATCACTTGTCATTTAAGTAGTTCCTGCTTTATTATTCAATAATAGTTTTTTAAATCATATGAAACAAGCACCAAAATGTATTTTAACATGTTTATTTACTATTTCAAATATATGGGGAAAATTTTTTTTAAATGATAAATAACACTATTTTAGTCATATCAAAGTATCCGCCACAAGATTGAATCACTGCTTCACAAATATTAAGCACTCAGTTTCTAGAGCATTATAGAATAATCTAGAATTCCCTAATAATCTCTGGAATCACATACAGATTCTCTAAATGAATTTTGAATCATCTGCAACTCATGTAATGAATCTGGACAATTGTAAAATGGCTTTTTTTTTTTTAATTATTATTTTTTTTTTTACAACTTCTTGCAAATTATTTTAAACCTGTGTAGGTGAATAATACTAACAGACATAGTAGAGTCATTTTATACATATGTACATATGAAACAAAATTAGTTTTACATTACTGGAAGCATTGATTCTATGTGAAAATCACTAATGATTCCAAGCTTTTCAGCAGCAATAGTTCAACAATAACTTGATGGGATGGATGGAACTGAGCCCCAGTAAGCTGTGAGGCTCTGTTGCAGCCCTTTCTTCAGGCTACTGTGTTCAGATGATGATGATGCTTCAATAGATACGACGGACCCCTCAGCCCTTTATGTGCTAGTTGTTCAGACAGATAACAGTCATTCGACATCAGTTACATCTGTTGCAGCTATATTGAATCACATATAGGATGTTGAGGGGGCAGAGGTGAAGTCGCCAGCGTGTAATAATAAATTCGAGATACGACTTTAATTGCTGGCATCAGTCAAGACAGTATTAACCTGGTTAGCGGGAACAGTCATAAAGCTGATTCTGGGCTTCATTCTCACAGTAGCCAATAAAGTCTCAGTCCCTCAGTTGATTCTTGAAATGGTCTATCTGAGCCGCAGGGCTTTTCTGTGTTGAGGACTCCAAACCCAAGTTATTGGAAACATTATCATCTCTGTCTCTGGAGTCATATGGAAACATATGTAAGCTTCCATGTTTTCCGCAGAGGATTTTATTCAAAGTGCCACTGAAAAATTATTAGTATGTCTCTAGTCACTCATAAAGAATGGCTCCTGTAACTTCATCACTTTAGATTTTCCAGAAAAGTGTGACCTACTTAAAGTTAAAACACTGTATTCTTCCTCTGTTTGGGAGAGGAAAAGGGGAATCTGGGGGTGGGCAACTGCAGAGCTCATCTTCCCTGTATTTGTGTTTCTCAGTCCCAAACCTGTTTGTTTTCTTTTGCTCATGTGTGCACGCCATAAAATAAAAATGAAGCATAGTTATACCAGCTGGTGCACTTCTACGCCTAGTTGCTTTTAGGATGTGCCTTATTTACTTCATGTAGTATTCATCTTTGACCGCACTCACTTTGAAAATGCGCTCGGTGGAAATGTGCCAAGATAACTTATTTCTCTCTCAGATCAGGAGACGGATTTGATTCTCTTGGTTATAAACTGGGGCCCATTGATTTTCATCTGTGCCGTCATTGTTTCATCATTCTCTCCATATGGGCAGGATTTAGTACTGACGGAAACCACAAACTAGACTGAGCGGTAGGCAGGTGACACCAGCATCCATTAGGCTCCCATACACCTCAACCCTATATCATCCCCATGTAAGAATACACATAAGAGTATGGGACAGCTGTGCTATTTGGAGGCAGGATCACGTCAACATTCTTCACTACAGTGGATAGAAAATGAATACACCTGCATTTAACAATTTTGACATTTTGTTAGCCTAAAGCCAATCTGCACAGAATACTTAACAAATTGAAAATGAAAAAATGTGTTCTTAAAAGAAAAAAAAGATCTGGATTTGTTGTAACAACATGTCAAAATTGTTAAATGGGGGTGTATTCATTTTTCTATCCACTGTACATCCCATTTATTATGGCAAATGTGATTCGCACTGCGTGTGTACCTGTCTGCTATAGGGCTGAACTATAGGGACTTAGCAGTGTGTGAGATCCAACACATTCTCTAGCTGTGATGAATCAGACGATGAAGAATGCATCAGTCAATATGGAGACAATGGGTTTAAACCTTGCACTGCATCATAACTACCGAAGGGACACCAACCAGCTGCCGCCACAGCTCAGAACTTAAGTCAAGAAATCCGTGTGGATTCGCTTTAAGCTGCATCTCCTCTCAAGACCACTCGTCCCAAGAAACTCTGCATGCTAATGAAATCAATGGAAGGTCAAACAAATAATTTCCCCCTTGAATTTCTCCTTAACTAGCTTTACAGTTAAAAGGAAAAAAAAAACTTGCCATAGTTTTCATGGATGCACTGTAATATTAGATTTAAATATTTGCGATGTCACATCAATGATTTCGAAAACATTTCTAATCTTTCATAATATACAGTATTCAGAATGTTGTTGTAACAATGCTTTTGCTACACAACACGCATTAAGATAAAGAGAAATGTTTGTGGAGCATGTTACCCATCAGTCAGTTTCATCTACCTATAGACTTTCTTCCCTTTGCTTAAATTTGGATTTTACCTAAATTTGGATGATGGTGGACTGCAGCAAACCCAAAATCCAAGTTTCATAACCTGTCAGAATGGGTGATGTCTACAGTCTGTGGTCTACACTGACGTCATCCACACACACACACACACACACACACACACACACACACATACACACACTGCTGTCGCCCCGGGGACCTGACACTGACCATCCTTCTATTCCGGTTCACCCCTCTCCAGCCCAGCACATCTCATATCTGTTTTCGTCAGCCCACAGCCAGGAGAGAGTATTATTCCATGGCTGTCAAGATTTGAATCTGGAATTTGTTCTCAAGCAAATCAACGATAATGACCTCTAGGTAAAAGTCAGGTGACCTTTACCTTGTTATGCAGCCACTGTCATCCATCAGGTGATGGAGCCAAAACAATAAACCTGTATAGACACCCACAAATGTGTGGTGAGAAATTTGCGAATTTATAAGGTTGGGTGCTTGTTAGTTATGAGGTGAGAGGCTGTTTCAGTTTAGTCAGCCATGACTGTATTTTGCTTGCTCAGTCCAAATAGACACCACACATTTTGTTCTTGTCATTTCTCCATTTCTAAGAGACATTCAGTAAAAAAAAAAAAAAAAAAAAAAAAGGTAATGGATTCCCTGTGGAGACATACAAACGATAGGACTTCTTCTGTGGGGAGAGTGCTACTGGATGGATAATGTCACGGACCGCTGCTTCGGTGGTGGTGGGTGGTGGAGGTGAAATACGGATAGGAAGAAATGGATGGACTACAGGTAGCAATCATAAGGAGTGTAGGTCATTTGTGATATATATACACATGATACAGACACACACACATCCGCACACACTTTCTCTTTTTCCTTGTAAAATACCCCACAGTGCTCAGGTGTCAAGTATTACATTAAGCAGAACTGTCAGTGTGTTACATCCTGTCATGAGCGCAGAACATGTTTATTAACCTGTGTCATTCTTCCTCCGGAAATCATTCTTTAGCCTAATCAGAAAGTGCTTGACTTTTTTTTTTTTTTTTTTTNTTTTTTTTTTTTTTTTTTGCTTTTATAGTGCATACTGTATATAGGCTACTGCAGCTTGTTTTACATTTTGAGGCTAACGATTCATTTTCATTTAATGGATAGCAAATTTGTCTTCTCTTCTCTTCTCTCCTTTTCTCTTCTCTCATCAACTCTCCTCTCCTTTCATCTTATTCTAATCTGTGCAAAACACTAGTTAGTGAGTGATACGAAATATGTGTGTGTGTGTGTGTGTGTGTGTTTGTGTGCATAGGTATGAATGTGCTTATGTGTATTAGTCCCAGGAGAGGCCTTGAAGCAGGAACCTCCCTGGGAGTACAGAGAAATGGGGGTGACATGCACATACTTGTTCTCTCCTTTTACAGATGGGAAAAACATCACTCTACAGGTGACACATATGCAGCAATACCATGTGTGTGTGTCTGTGTGTGTGACAAATAGGTCATGCATATAGAGTGAGGAAATAATAGATTCACATTCAACTTAAGTCACAGAAAATGATTTGGAATTCTGTCCCCACGATACGAGAAATATTTTTCAGTCACGTCAAAGAATGGCTTGATGGGGCAGCTTTGAGGTTGTGCGTGTGTGTGTGTGTGTGTGTGTGTGTGTGTGCGCACACACATGTGCTTCTCTTTGTGTGTGAATACTGTGACATCTTTTATGTTCAGATGTTCAGTAAATCAGTCCTGATCAATGGCTGCAGCTTGTTTTTGATTTCCCCGCCAGGTTTCAGATCCTCTGGTGGAGAGGAGTGTGGGGATGGGGGGGTTGNGGGTGGGGGTTAGAGGGGGTTGGTTTAAAGCTCTGATTTGACAGACTCTATTTTCACATAAAAGGAGTTGCTGGAAAAACAGAATGCAATACAGAGGTGAATGGGAGATGCATCAGAGATGTAGCAGTTAAGGCATATAAAAAGACATGACATTTGTGGATAAGTATTGTGATATATTGTGATATAATCTCTTGCAATATATTGTTAATGCACCGGCACCAGTGTTGTGATTCTTTATGTTGTGTTTATGTCATGCTGTTTTGCTTTGTGGAACTTCCATTTAAAATGTGAGATTATGCATTTTTGTGCACATTGTTTCACTTTGGGTGTCTATAAAACTCTGCGAAAGTGAAAGATTTATCATAATGGAGTGAAGATATGTAGGATGATTGATTCCTGCTTTTTTTTTAATTACCCTTTGAGGGATATATTTTCCACATCAGTTACACAGATGCCATAATACATCAAAGATGACTGTAAAAGGCAATTGTATGATTAGTTACGGTGTGATTCCCCAGCCTTGCATCAGATGGGTGGGGTTTATCGCATCAGGATAATCCGCATTATATGAGATGTGCTTTTTTCTGTATTCATTCAGCACAGGTGGATAAACTTGACCTTAAGGACATTTAAAATATTTTATATAATCCATGCTCCCAGAAACAAGAAAATAGCTCCAAATCTGAAACTGCTACTAAAACCACAATGTCTTTTTTTTTTTCTACACCTTTTAAATGTTAAGTTTCTCCAGATGTNTGCTACTAAAACCACAATGTCTTTTTTTTTTTCTACACCTTTTAAATGTTAAGTTTCTCCAGATGTGGAAGTATTCGTGATCATTATTGAAGGCTGTCTAGCTGCTTGTTTAAGTCTTACTGAGAGAGACAACTCTTAAGTGAATACAAGTCTGACAGATCTGATCTCAGGACAAGTCATTCAGCTGGATAGAAAAACCTGAAATGTTCCATAAGTGACAGTTGAGAGCACTGTGTAGTTGAAGAATTCCTGTTACAAATCTCAAGTCTTTAGGTTAGTATCTTGGCTATACCAAGCTGTTCCAGATGTTCATTTTCACAAATAGCTGTCCTGTTCAGTTCATTTATTTCATTATGTTTTGCAAAGTACAATTTAAAAAAAAAAGTGTCCAGTGACTGTTAAATAGTGCAACAAGAAACTGAGTCCTGTTCTGCATAAAATCAATCTAAAAAATAAGAAAATACAATGTGTGATAATATTAATAATAGTAATGAAATACAACAGAAAATATGTCCAAATGACAAACGGAATGAGACAGTGAAGAGAGTAGGACTGCTTTGTTGTTAAACAATGCAACGGGCTGACAAATAAGTATACAAGTAGTGTTTTACAGTGTAGGGGAGGATTTCAATTAAAATGCATCCATTAGTTGCATGTGCATGCCAATTAGAGAATCAGATGTGAAATTGTGTGGGAGACAGTTAAAAATGTTCACAGATCAGTGTAAAAACTTTAACCCCCCTACCAATGCTTCAAAAATACAATTAAGACATTACAAAATGAGGCTGAACAGTTCATTGTGCTGCTATGTGTTTTATAAATGCTAAATTATAAATGTTTCCCACTGAGAATGTGATTTGTTTTGAGAATGTGAAAAATTTTTCCATTTTTTTTTTTTTTTTTAATGCTGCAGTATTATTGAGCCTTCCTGCTTACAAACATATTTAGTGCATTTTATCTTAGTAATAAATGTATTTTAGACATTAAGACATGGATGTCAAATAACCTTTTACAGCTCAACCAGCATAAAACACAAGTGCTGAGGAAAAAACTCTGAGATATTGATTAGTTACTAACCTCTAGTACTCCTTTTACATCTTGAATTAAAATGCGATCTGTGCATCCAGATACAATATCTGGATAATGACACTTTGTATTAAAAAGCATTCTTCTTATCCAGACTGTCTGTAATGTGATCCCATCTCAGTAGCCATGTTACACTATTAAAGCCGTGTTCCCTTCTCTATGGGCAAGCTTCATTATTTTTATTTTTTATTTTTTGCAAATAATTCCTAACTTTTTTGCATGAGCTGTCGTTGTCCAGGTGCAGGTACCCTTTTATGACAAGTTGCAACTCCCAGTGAATGAGAGCATGCTGAGTGGATTTTATCTTACAAATGTATCCCAGCTGTATACAGACCATATTTCTATCTGGCTAGTTGAGACTGAGATCTGATCACAATGGTTGCAGGTCGGATTGCATTCTGACCTCAGAGCAAAAATGTTAATGTGTGTTAATGCAAAAATACATTAACATGCCTGTAGGCCTGCAGATCTAATTTACTGTTGGAAGGTGAGAAACTCGGTCCTTATATTTGACCCAGAATGTAATTTTTTGCTTAGATAAATAACATTTGTAGGGTTTGACCTTTTCTGCCCAGGCTAATAAACACAATGACCTAACTTTAATGATAATCCAAAAAACAAACAAACAAACAAAAAAAAAACAATAGGGCAACTTCAACTACAAACTATCCATCCATCCATCCAGCTATCCATCCATTTTCTAAACCCGTTTGTCCTGTTGAGGGTCACGGGGGGGGGGGGGNGCCTGGAGCCTATCCCAGCGGTCATAGGGCGAGAGGCATGGTACACCCTGGACAGATCGCCAGTCTATCGCAGGAACTACAAACTAATACACTATATTTAGACACATAATGACACATAATGTTACTGTTATTTATTCACGTCCATTCATTCATTTATCAATATTCATTTATCTTTTGTAATCATTCATCTTTAAATTATATGGCTCCTGATTTTATACATTTGCTTTTTTTTTATGGTTCTGATTATATTTACTTGTCTATTTTATTGATTTACTGTATATTTTATGCATTTCCTTCATTTCTTGATTTTCATATGCTTGCCTTCTTCTCTAACTGTGTTTACTTAATTGTATTTCCTGTGAAGCTCTTTTTGTTGCATCCAGTGGTATGAAAGGAGCTATAAAAAGAAAGTGCAATTGATTGTGTTTTTCTCACAAACAGTATTCAAAAATGGCATGTATGAAGCTATTTACTTTAGCAAATAGCTAAACAAAAAAAAATACATCTACCATAATGAGAATCGATATGCAGTTAGGCAGTGTTGTTTGACGTACCATGTGTTTTTCGGAGAACTATTTTCATATTAATATTATGTCTTTATTCTGCAATTTGGTTCGATCTGAAAGAGATGTATTGAGAATGGGATCTATTTGAGAATGTATTACTCTGAGCTCTTTGTGTGTGTTCCCGAGTCTGTTTAATCAGAAAAACTCGCTATGTTTTTGTTCAAGTTCTGTTGTTGCTCAGTTATGATAACTTACAGCGAGTAAAATAAGTATTGAACACGTCACCATTTTTCTCAGTAAACATATTTCTAAAGGTGCTATTGACATGAAATTTTCACCAGATGTTGGTAACAACCCAAGTAATCCATACATACAAAGAAACCAAAACAAATAAGTTCAGAAATTAAGTTATGTGTAATAATGTGAAATGACACAGGGAAAAAGTATTGAACACGCTTACTGAAATTTATTTAATACTTCGTACAAAAGCCTTTGTTGGTAATGACAGCTTCAAGACGCCTCCTGTATGGAGAAACTAGTCGCATGCATTGCTCAGGTGTGATTTTGACCCATTCTTCCACACAAACAGTCTTCAAATCTTGAAGATTCCATGGGCCTCTTCTATGAACTCTGATCTTTAGTTATTTCCATAGATTTTCAATTGGATTCAAGTCAGGTGATTGGCTGGGCCATTCTAGCAGCTTTATTTTCTTTCTCTGAAACCAGTTGAGAGTTTCCTTGGCTGTGTGTTTGGGATCGTTGTCTTGCTGAAATGTCCACCCTCGTTTCATCTTCATCATCCTGGTAGATGGCAGCAGATTTTTATCAAGAATGTCTCGGTACATTTTTCCATTCATCCTTCCTTCTATTATATGAAGTTTGCCAATACCGTATGCTGAAAAACAGCCCCACACTGTGATGTTCCCACCTCCAAACTTCACTGTTGGCATGGTGTTTTTGGGGTGATGTGCAGTGCCATTTGTCCTCCAAACATGGCGTGTATTATGGCATCCAAAGAGTTCAATTCTGCTCTCATCTGACCAGACTGTATTCTCCCAGTATTTCACAGGCTTGTCCAAATGTTGTGCAGCAAACTTTAAACAAGCTTCAACATGCTTTTTCTTCAACAATGGAGTCTTGCGTGGTGAGCGTGCATACAGGCCATGGCGGTTGAATGCATTACTTATTGTTTTCTTTGAAACAATTGTACCTGCTAATTCCAGGTCTTTCTGAAGCTCTCCACAAGTGGTCCTTGGCTCTTGGACAACTCTTCTGATAATTCTTTTCACTCCTCTGTCAGAAATCTTGCGAGGAGCACCTGGTCGTGGCCAGTTTATGGTGAAATGATGTTCTTTCCACTTCCGGATTATGGCCCCAACAGTGCTCAATGGAACATTCAGAAGTTTAGAAATCCTTCTGTAACCAATGCCATCAGTATGTTTTGCAACAATAAGGTTGCGAAGGTCTTGAGAGAGCTCTTTGCTTTTACCCATCATGAGATGTTTCTTGTGTGACACCTTGGTAATGAGACACCTTTTTATAGACCATCAGTTGGGACTGAACCAGCTGATATTAATTTGCACTGACAAGGGGATTGCTTTCTAATTACTGATACAGTAGATTTCAGCTGGTGTCTTGGCTTTCCATGCCTTTTTGCACCTCCCTTTCTTCATGTGTTCAATACTTTTTCCCTGTGTCATTTCACATTATTACACATAACTTAATTTCTGAACTTATTTGTTTTGGTTTCTTTGTATGTATGGATTACTTGGGTTGTTACCAACATCTGGTGAAAATTTCATGTCAATAGCACCTTTAGAAATATGTTTACTGAGAAAAATGGTGACGTGTTCAATACTTATTTTACCCGCTGTATGTTCTGTGTGTGTCAGTTGCTGTTCCTTCAGCCAGATCATCTCACTCTGATGTTTCTAGCAAAGATATTTTCTCTTAGCTTATATCGATGCTGTTCTCTGTGCTCTTAGATAGGCGTTATTGCATGATCTCATTGTTCTGGGTAGAAACTACCTGTCCAGCAATATGGCTACTTTAAGAATTTTATTTGCTTTGCACTGACAAGTGATTGGCTGTCTAGCTAGAACATTGTAGCATCATATAGTTTTATTCTATGCATCATATATCTGCTATAAGAAGTGTATGCAATACTTGTTGGTTTTGTGACTCACCATAAGCTAAAGATAACATTTTTGTCTAACTTTTTTTTTGTCAACTGTCAAAGGAAAATGTCATCTGAAATGTGTGAGCTGTGGGTCCCACAGTCCCAGCCCATTTCAGAAAGGATCAGCCAGTTAACACCTTAGTCAGACTTAAAGGTCACCTGCTTTACAAAATCTCCACATACATATTCATCCCTGCTTCTGTTTGAGACTTTGCTGAGTGAGAGCTTAAGCGTTTCTTTTATTCACTCATCCCTCTGCCTGAGAGGAAACCAGCCTCTGGTTTTCATCTACCATCAGGACCCTCTGCTCTCCTCTTTAGAGTAAGTAGACAGAGCAGAAAGCAGGCTGCTGAGCTCGCTGACAGTGGTAAAAGTCCTTTCTCTGTCCTCAACATTACTTTAGCTACCAGCAACCTATCCCCTAATTAGCAACTAATCTATTATGGATGAACTTCTAATGTAGTTATTTATGGATGAACTTCTGTGTAGTTATTTCTGTAGAAATAACTACACAGGTGTGTTTGTGGGTTTGTGTGCAGGTACTCAATCATGCTGTATCAACTACGTGTGCTACAGTGTTCTGCACGGTTGTGTGTATGTGTGTGTGTGCCCACATTCCTGCTTCCATGCACCCGTGTGCATTATCACAGCTACGTGCATGCAGTTCCAAGCTGTTGGAAGTATCTAATGCTGCCCAACTCATTAAAAGCACCCTAGACTCCAACCACAGGCAAGAACAGAACAGTGGTGGATAATCTCATGAAAAATGTAGGGGAGCAGTAGTTTTATCTCCTGGGTCCTGTGCTGGGGTGGGGTGTGCTGCTCTTTTGATGTGGTCCATTGATCTCTCCTTGCTGACATGTTCCACCAAGCCCATGGCTACACCGGCCAGAGGGGTGATTAGCCTTATTAGTGTAATGGAGGGGAGTAAAGGCCTGTAGAGGTGGAGAGGGTGGAGGAGGAGAGAGGAAGGAGAAGAGAGGAGGGATGCTTGGCCAGTGCAGAAGACGATGATCAGACTTTAGCTGCCTCTCATCAGTGGAGAGAGAGAGAGAGAGAGAGAGAGAGAGAGAGAGAAAGGGAGGGTCTAGCTGCAGCAATACGAGCAGCTTTTTCTCGGGGTTGGGTTAAAGTGCAGCACTGCAGTCCTTTGTTGTGCTGCATGCTTCGCTGCCATGATTTATCGTCTCGGAGGATGAGTACTACTGTAGAATGCAGAGTTTGTTTTGACTTTCAGCACTATGGGAATTAAAGGGGTCGAGGGGATTTGGCCACCATAATAAGTACTGGCGCATTGTGGGTTTGGCTGAGCTGCCAGCTGGTGGTTTGGAGAGCAGCAGGTTATAACAGGGATAATATGATAAAAGGAGATGGGTCACCAGCAGGAAACCAAATGAATTACAATATTAACCCACAGGGGTACATTAGTGGACCAGTAATATCAACGCTCTTGGCATTTGGGAACAAAAAGACATGAGGAGATGTTGAGATTTTTTTTTTTTTCTCTAAAATGGCTGCATGAAATTCATAGCCAAACTTTCTGCAGCATCCCATCCAAATACTTAATAATGGATTACAGATAAGAACACTTCTTTAGCTAATTGGCATAGAGTTATACCTCAACATGTGTCCCTGGATTATGTGATAAATCTGTAGCAAAATGATGTATTCTGAATATTTGGGATCCCTTCTTGGCAAATATTACCTTTTGTCTGTTCTACTATGATTAAGGGATTTTCTCAGGCTTTCTTGTCCTTCATCCGTTTTCTGTTGCAAGCATGCAAACTGTTACATGTTGCAGAGTTACAGGGCTGTTAACAGTTTAATTAGCAGATTCAAATCTGAATTTATTTTTTCATCCTCAAGCAAGTGTCCAGTTAGAACCAAATCATTGCCCTCTGAGCTACGACCAGGCTGACCACTCCATCTTAATGGCTTTTCTGTGATTAACTGTGCAGCTACGTACTGTATGTACCAACAAATGTGATTTACTGCTGTGCATTACATTGCAATACAGCCAAAGTAGCGGGTCTTGGTGAATTCCATTAAGGTGCGGTGGTTACAGGGAGAAAGCTGAGCGGTTCAATTTTACTTGATACTGTAATAACTCAGAGAAAAG
Organism: Lucifuga dentata; assembly: GCA_014773175.1. Lineage (NCBI taxonomy): Eukaryota > Metazoa > Chordata > Actinopteri > Ophidiiformes > Bythitidae > Lucifuga > Lucifuga dentata. The sequence goes on from VXCM01003255.1 coordinate 43,213, forward strand.
CCCACCACCTACTGAGAAACAACATGTGTGCCTCTTTGAACAAAGTAGCCAAACAGAGAAGGCTGTGCTGGGAGACAGGAGGGATGTTATTGCTGTGGGGTGTTTGCAGGTGTGGTGATGGCGAGGGTAAACAGCTTGGGGGAGGTGGTGGTGGTAGTGGGGGGTGTCATTCGATGATGTTGTCCTTTACTCCTTTCTGCTGTTGTCGTCTCCTCACCCCTTCCATCTCTGTGTTCTTATAAGCAGCTTATTGGAGCATCAGTTTACATGCACTCTACACTCAGATTTTTGCCTGCACGAATAAGGCAAAAATGTGGAGTAAGTCCACATACCGTAGATGAAATGAATAGGATTCTGTCATTCACTGAATATGCATGAGCTGTTCCTTATTTGCTTGCTAGAGGGAGTACGCCAGATTAGAAAATATATGCCCAGAATGCTACTGGTGATTGTAAGCCAGTGGCGTGTTTACAAGCTTGAATAAATTGAATTACAGTCACATCATTTACGTTTCTTATTGGAGTACACCAACATTGATTTTTGCTTTTTTACATGATGTTTTTGTTCATGTGAAGGTACTTAGTGTCACAGCGTTCATGTCTGTCCATAAGTAAGCATATGCCTTCCAGCCTGGCAGTGCTGAATCCCGTGAATCAATATTTCTGTGTTAATACAAATGGAAGCTGTTTGCTGGGTAGCAGAGGGACATGCAGTGGCTCACGTCTGTATAAGTAAGTAACATGTGATTCCATTTCATCTTCCGTCCAGCTCAGCAGAAACGTGGCACCTCTGACCTCTGTAAATTGTTTCCCTCACGTTTAAAAACCTTTAGCACTTCTCACATCAAAACCTGTGGTTATTCTTTATGTATTCATCATTATTTGGAGTGTTTTAGTGATTTATAGGCCCATTAATCCATCGACAATGACTGGAAATTGATTTTCCGGTATTGTCATCTGCTGAGAGGATTCCCTGCCTGCACATAACTGCAATGGCCTCCTACAGATAAAGATGGAAAGTAGCATGTTGCTGACACACACATACACACACCAATGCCTGCACACAGACAGAGACATCAGTAACCACATCTGCCCTGCTCTTCAAGAGCTGTTAAAAGCAAAGTAATGATCCCATTCACATCTTCCCCTATTGCCTTTGTGCACATGCTGAAACCCTCTCTGTTTGTGTGAGTGTGTGTTTCTGTGTCAGCTTTTCTCTCACAGTCACACACATTCACAGATGATGACAGAGCGACAGGATAAACATGTCTTTTTCTCTGGCACACCGCGCAGACATACACACACACAAGCACACACATCCTGTCGCCCTTGTTGCTTTATCACCAATAGAGCGTGAAGAGAGCCCTTTTTTTTAATGAACATAGTAAACACTAACAGGACAGCAATCTGTCTCTACTGGAGAACTTTTCCTTTCCCAGCAGGCTGTCAGAGCCACGGCGTATCACACCTCAATAATCTCAGGTCAATTGCTTTGACCACGGCACCTGCCTAGATGCAACATTGCCTGCTATCGTTTTATTGGATCACCACCCTAGATACCCTTTAATTATGCCTCAGTCCTGACATACTGCACAGGACGTCGACCTGTTTAATGGCTAAAGCCGAAAAGCAGCGCTTCTTCTTCTTCTTTTTCTTTGTTCCTGTTTAAATCTGCAGTTGACCGATACCGTAGAGAAAGAGAGTAAATATTTGCTAATCCACAACATCTTGTTTCTTCTCCCATAGCTATTTTCTTAGGGTGGTCAGGCTCATGCAGGAGGAAGAGGACAAACTGTGTCATGGCCCTGTAGCATGCAGACACACACACACACACACACACACACACACACACACAGTTACCTAAATATGACCCTGTGTGTTTCTTCAGCCTTCAAGCACTCGACATGCCTCACACCCTAGCATCTAAGATCACTCACCCAAGGGTGTTGGTGACACACTTCAGGGACAGTTGTACCATTCTGTCTGCCAGCCTTAACACTACAGTGGGTAAAACATAGGCGTTCTTTGTTTTCTTTTTTTTTTTTTTTCNTTTTTTTTTTTTTTTCAGGTTCTTTTTTTAATTTTATTTTTATTTTTGAAAAGCATTCATTTCAAATTCATCTTTTTACATATCAGTAACCATTTTACAGCCTAGCTCTTCCAAAGGTTTTCTTTTACAACAATTATTTACAACTGAACATGGAAAGCTTTCAGCTTAGATACTACAAAGGGTTTGGGGGTGGNGGGGAATGAAATTCCCTCCTCCTCCTCCTCTCATGTCCCATTTTTTCCTCCCATCATTTTGACAAAATACATTGTCTCTCCTCAGGTACACAGGCTCATTTTTGGGTAACATGAGTTCAAATTCTAATAATCTCTTTTATTTATAACCAACAAATCTGTGGCTAGAAGGTCTGCATGTTTCTATAAATGACTAATTTTACTGTCTTGAATAATTGCTGCCACTTTCTGTTTTCATTTTATATTTATATGGAGATTCAGAGGACATTTTTAACACCCTGCCATCAATCAACAGTTAGTTGAAAAAAAAAAAAAAANAAAAAAAAAAAAAAAAACAGGTCAGGTAACAAGGTATGATGTGACGTCACATGAATCCTGGAGCTATTTACACGATGTTCAACAGAAAAGATAAAGTGGCTCTGAAATGTCTTGGAGGAAGTTTACTGTTCGGTGACTGAAGACAAACACTGAAGGGGGAATGATTCTTTTCAGCAGGAGATTGTCATTCCACTTTGAAAGAGACTGCTGTAAACTCTTGAAAATCAGTCATCCGTAGCCCATCAACCATATTATTTCCATGTCGGTCAAGTTTGCATGGCCGCTGGTGCGTGGAATAAAGGATAAATAATGCCAGTGTGGGATTTTTAATGTAGAGAGCAGGAAATGACAAAAGGGGAACAGTCTGTGTTGTGGTGATATGCTCTCATATCGTATTCTGCCTGCACAAACAGCTGTCATCTGAGGCAGATTATGAAGACTAATTCAAAAGGCTTACGCATCATTAACAGCACTCTGCTTGCTTTTAGTAGTGTATTTACACGCTGCATGTATGCACGTAAAATTGCCCTTTCTAATTGACCCTTAGACTGGATGTGGTGATTCTTTTTCACTGTGGTAAAATAGTTTTCCTAGATGTTTTACATAGATATAAGTGGTAGACAGAACTTTAGAGGTGTCACGTGGGAAAATTAGAGAAACTAATACATGACTTGAGTTCATTTTAGAATTAAATCCTCTTAAAATGAAAAGGCTTTTTAATATTTTAAATATTTGCTCCGAATAGGACATGTAGGCCCTTTTTTCACACCTTCGTGGTTTGGTCCGGTTCAGACGGACTCAGGGTTGTTTACCCTCCCCTTGGTATGGTTTGTTTGGTCAGGTCTGAACACAGCAGTCAAACCAATTTTGAGTACACTTTTCCTGTTTTGCTTTTCTGTAAGACTGTTCTCATATGACTTCTGCTGCTGGATTTTGGCAATTGGATGTTTTCCTGTGCCAAACCAAGCAGTAAATGCAACATTTTAAGAATTTTGTCCCCGATTCAGATCAGAACAAATGGTCTGCAGGTCTGAAAACAGCCTTAAATTTATATTAATAGATTCCTAGATCTTAATATGTAGTAGGTAAAATATCCCACTCAAGGACATGTCCATCAAACACATTGTCCATGGCTTATTACATGTCTTAATGCTGAATCCCTTTGTGACAGGTAACACAAGGGTGCCCTCTCCTCCCTAGCTCAACAGGATGCAAAGTGCATGTCCCCTCGAAGATGTTTGCAAGATCACAATACATTGCTCACTAAGCTACATACCCAAACAAAACAAGCTGATTCTTTCTTTACTCTTCAATCTGATCCTATTCCTCAGTATTCAGCAATGTGTGAAAGCCAAACCAGATCAACAAACCTCTTCTGCTTAATCTTTTGCTCGGCAAAAGGAGACTGTAATTTAGGATTTTCGCAGATGAAAGTTAACACTTATGCAAGAATTATGATGAAATCTTTGGTCATCAGTAACGATGGTGCTAGATTGCAGTATGAAACGTCCATTGACGGCCAATTTAGCATTATTGTGACTAAAGATAGCCTGTGACAAATTTCTTCCAGGGTCACAAATCTAGGGGCAAAATCTCACAATTTCACTGCTGCTACTCCTACAAACCAATGCAGGTCAATGAGAAGGTGATGACAGTGAAATTTCTTCTTACTTCCTGCATGTTGTTACAATTCTCTTTTTATTCATTGTGCAGCTCCATAATACTTCAGACTTCATCTGACTATTCTCAGAGGGCTTTACAGAGCCACACAGCAGTGGTTTTCAGCCCAGCCCACGCTCTCAAGACAAGGAAACACTCCTCGAGAAAATGTATTATGTAAGGAAATAAATGGAAGTAACATCAGGAGAGGCAATACGGAGCGATCTTCATTCCTCTAGTGGCCTGGTGTGCAAAAGGAGCTGTTAGCGGGGAAGCAGGCTGTTACAAAGAAAGAAAACAAAGTTGTAAAAATAGTGGGAAATAATAAAACAACAATGCAACCATGATCCAACGAGGCACACACACACTGGATATTGTCTTGCATTTTAATTATGTTATCTCAAATTTTGTAGACCTGCATCCCTTCAGATTGACTATGACAGATTCTGAAGGTGTAAATTGGACTTTTAAAAGCGATGCTGCTGCAGGAAATGATAAATGAGCCTGTATGACATGCAGCGCCCCAGGGACAATCAGTTCCACAAATGGAAAGGGAGAGCTGTGCTGGCATGCTAAAACCAGAGTGGTGCTGATTACAGAATACACCACATGTAGTCATGTGACAAAGAGATTATTCTCCAGTTGCACTAGAATTAATAGATAAATTCTGATTAGCAAAAATCATAATCCTTAATATTCTTAATCTATCTTGACCTCAATTATAATCCCTTCCTATGCTGTATTCATTCTTCTCTGACCCTTGCTGACTGCCCAATACTTGCCTTGAGTACTAATGTCCTCCACTTGTCATTGCACTTCAGATTGAAAGAAGCTGTGCTAAAGCTGATGGACAGAATGAGTTAGTGGGACATAGAAGAGGGGAGATTTGTGGCTGGAGAGCGCCCTGGCATGGGAGAATGGTGATTTGGCAGCTGTGGCATTGAGTTCTCCTGCTCTGATCCCAAATCTCTAATTCTGTCATCCCATGACAGAATTAGAGAACCCTGTTCTCCTATCCATTATGCATGGATGAGTTTTATTGCAATATATATTTTTTTTTTTTTTTTTTTTTTAGGTTAGCACATTTAGCAGGCTTGTAGCATGAACAACCCCGCTCCACCAACTTCGTGAATAATTCAGGGCCAGGGCATTAGAGGAGCTTAATCAAAGGCTACAGCTTCCAGTGTGGCTCAGCACCACCCATTGGCATGACCCTCTGCTTTGCACAATATGGTTTTAAAGGAACAGAACTATCAGGCCGAGGCAGATTTTGGAAAGCCGAGTGGTTATGAGAGACTTGAGATTGTACTGTAATTCAGGAATCTCACATTCAGCAAACCTCCTCATCTTTGTGTGACCAGTCAAGATACCCCGACAACATGACACTCGCTGCCTCCAGACCATTGTCACTTCCACGAAGGCAACTTAGCATAGCTCCAGTCTTATCAATTTCCGCTGCAATTCATTGTTTTGATTTATCAAGTCAAGTTCATTGTCACATACAATGTGTCAGAGGACTCTGCAAGCCAACACATCAATGCTTTCCAACCCAGCGTGAGATAGTTGCCTGAAAACCAACAAGTACGTATGCTATGAAATGTAATATTGCTGTAAGATGGAAAAACTTACATTGTCAAAATGGGTTATACAGTAAATGGTTCCACAGACTGTGATGTGATGCTTTAGATGGGATATGCAAACTTTTCAGTGCAAATAAAATCCAACAGAAAACCAAATATGCATTTAAGAAGAGTTTCAGCAGCCATAAGCTGCTGTGTCATTATTCTTTCCTTTTACTTATTTGATCCTTTTCACTGCTTTAATTTTAACCTGTGTACTGGACAGTGGGAAGTTTAGTGAAGACAAGCTGAAGAATGGTGTTCTTTTAATCTCTCCTTTTTATGTGTTCCTTCTTTTTCACTTTATCGTTTTGTTTGTTCTCATTTTTTTATTTTAGATTTTCTTTAACTTTCCTCTTACTCCTATGTTTTTTGATGTTTTAGCATCAGTTTATCACTCTCCCTTCTTCCCAACTCTCTTTCTCATGTCCCCATGCGTGTGCACGCGTGTGTGTGTGTGTGTGAGTGTGTGTGTGTGTGTCTTTCCTCCATAAAACTCATCCAGGCTTCCCTCGGGGAGCTAATCCTGTTGGAAACATTTCAGGGAAAGCGGATTATCTGTTGGAGCGGCATAATTTTTGGAGAAAGTTCACTCACACTTGATTAAATTAATCATTGTCCTCCATGTCCTTATGGATATTGGTACAGATAAATAACAATCTTCAAACAGCATAATTCAGCTCTAATTGATTCCAGCATTTGTGGTGGTGTTTTCTTTCTTTGCTCATCTGGTAACAGGGTGGNCAGGTTGGAGGGTGCGGTGATTACAGATGGGTGGCAGAGCTGTCGAGAGACTGTTGGATAACTATTGTATACCTAGAGACTATTTTAATCTGGCAGTTTGCAGCGCGATGCAAAATTTCTGACAGCTTGATGCATCTTCTGTTTGCTTGAAGGTGGCTTCAGTGTGTTTTCTGTGGGAGCGAGGCAGAGACTAATGCCAGATTTCGTCTATGCTTTCATGATTTATATGGACGTGTCAGCATGCTTCATCTTCCACAACGTAGATTGATACACAACACATTAGAGGGAGGAATCTGTGTAAATATACAGTAGGTGTGTGTGTGTGTCCATCTGGTAATTGTTAGTTTGTTGTTTATAGCCCATGAAGAGCAATGTGGTCAATGAAGCTTTGCAGACGGATAGAATACAGCGTAACCTTGAGATGACAATAAACTTTCTACTTCCGTGTCTCCAGCCATCTCTCCTATCCTCACTCCTATCTCCTATCTCTCCTCTCCTCACTCCTATCCCTCTCCCTTTCTCTCACTGGTGTTACCCCTTCAAAGGAAAGCCTGATGAGGCTCCATTTAACAAGACTACCCCCTCATTACACAAGTGCAAAACCTTAAAAGTTACCATCCGCTAAGTGGTTTCATTGAAGGCAATGAAAAATTCCCTTTCAAAGGAAATAATTACAGCTGGTTCTTTCAGGGGAGCATGAAGCAGCGGTGTTTATGGAGGATAATTACTGTGCAGAACAATTACACTACAGCAACAATTGGTAGCTTTACCCCACACGAGTACGGGGATTAGTGCCATGATTACACCGGGTGTCAAGCACTTGTCTGAGCACGTATGATTATTGAAAAGGTCCAAGGTTCAGGAATCAGGATTTTCTGCTGGTCTTCTGTAGTACCTACCTCATGCTGTAGTACAGTATGAGGAAGGTGTGTGTGTGTGTGTGTGTGTGTGTGTGTGTGTGTGCACATGCGTGTGTAGTTGTATCTGCTGCAGTACAATGTATCAGTATACTGTTATCATCATACATCAGCTTCAAACAGCAGTTCATTAAATATTACTTTATTATCGCCTGACTGATATACTGTATATCCACAGGCTGATATTATATTTTATATATATAATGTTTTCTTAAGCCTTACTAGTGTTTTAATTACACTTTAATATATTATTGTTACAATAACAACATAAATGCAACAATAATATATTAAGCTTTAATATATTGTTGCATTTATGTTATTGTAATTTAATAAATTACTGTTTACTGTCCTTGTCAATAAGAAAATATTATATACAGTATGTTTATCATTAACACAATTTAATAGAATGTAATAATATAAAAAAAATAAGGGCAGGAATACAGTATTATATCAGACTTCTTTTTTACTCTTAAACTTTTCTTCACTTTCAACAAATATAACAAAATCCAGTATTCAGCTGGACTCTAATTTTTAATTCCAATATTTACTGATGGTAGCTTTATATTCAATAAATGTGCAAAGTATCAGGATTTTTATTAAAGCACAAGCTAAAGTCTGTTTTGTATGTGTATTTGTTGTTAGATACTTTAAAAAATGCATATCAGTTTTGACTAGATATTGGTGGAAAAATACTGTCATCCCAAAAACCCCATACTGCTGTATATGTACTGTATGTGCATGGTTTCATATTTGCATTTGGAGTGTTTGCGTCTGTGAATGTGTGTTATGCTTCCGTGCTGAAGTTCAGGTTGCTGACAGCCCTAACCCCCACACTTCACGTCTGCGAAGATTCATCACATTACATCATCATCCACTTGCAGACATCCTGCCTGAAATACCTTTCAGGTTTGACTCTCCTGGTTTAGATACCCATAGCCTGTCTGTTACATAAGTTGTCTGCAGGAAAGATGTGGTCTCTTTTTTCATACACCTTTCAACTCTGTGCACGTACCCGAGGTTGTCTTGTAAAATCCGTATCTGTAGCAGATTTCACTGAGGACTGCAAGGAAGGGAATGAAAGTGTATTGGGTTTGCGTGATTTTTTTTTAACTGAGCCATGTACAAATGGGGAGAAAAAATATATTCCAGTGACTCTTACATGACCACTGCTTTAAATAGATTATAAAAAACAACTGATTTTTCTTTACAGATTTATTCACAGATTGCAAGCTGCCTCCTCTGTGGTTTGCGCCTGTGGTTTTTTTCCCCTCATGTGTGCATACATGAGCAGGCTTGCACACAAAGTTATGTTTGTAACTTTATTTGCATATACTTCGTAGCTCGTTGGGACATGTTAATGTTATTGCATGTCTATCTGCACCACATCTGTCAGTGCTCACAGAGAGTCTCCTTCTCTTGGCACTTGCCTCTTTGTTGTGAAGACATGAGCCAATTTTTGTGACATTATTAACAGGTCATGGCACACACCTGAGCCAGATTTCCATAGGGACTGCCAACATCCCCAGTCACCACTAATAGCCACTCCTTCTTGCCCTCCTCATATGTGACTTCTTCTTCTGTTCAACTGTAGGTTATGCTGACTCATTCTCTTTTTTTGTGACAACCTGTGTGTGTGTGTGTGTGTGTGTGTGTGTGTGTGTGTGTGTGTTGTCTGAGAGCTAACTTTCCCCTAAGCCAGACATGTCAAAGCCTACCTTCCATGATTTTCTCCTGACTTCCACCTAGTCAGTGTCAGCACAATTGACAAAAATCCATCAGCCTCTACAGCAGACTCCCATTCTTTGTTCCATTCCACCTCTCTATCATTCTCCCCTCTCATTCCCCTCTGAGCCGTTGATTGATTTCCGCATGCTGCTCATCAGAAACATGAAGTCTCTCTCTCCTGTCACATGCATTGAGATTCAGCTCCAGAGCCAAGGTGCCTGACCTAGGGCAGGAACGATAACAGCCTTACCTTGTACAGCACAGCAGGTTAACTGGATGCCTGGAGACTTCCATTCTTCTTCTGGTCTGTTTCTGCTCTGTTCTCTTCTCTTCTCTTCTCTTCTCTTCTCTTCTCTTCTCTTCTCTTCTCTTCTCTTCTCCAATCTATGGTATGATTGTTTCAACTAATTTCAGATTCCAAGCCGACTGTCAGCCTTTTCTGTGGCAACCTGTTGCCTGTAGTTGTGGTGTAGCCAGCTCCGTTAGGTCAAGTTGGACTTAATCAGCAGCCATCTGGCTGATTTGAATTAGCAGCAAAAATAGTCAGTGAGAAAGCACTGTGATTGGTTCTTCCTTCAGTGAATCGATATTTTAAGGTTGCCCATTTCATGTGTTTCCCTTTTCTCCTGTCTTTTCTTCTTTTGCAAGCAACACGCTGTGGGTTTGTAATGCCAGTGCAAATCAAAGAAAATTTTTGCAGAAGCAACTGTATACAGGCAGTCCCCGACTGACGAACGTCCGACTTACAAACAACCTGTACTTACGAACCGATCTCCATAAAGCCTATTAAATTAAAAATTTGAGTTATATACAATGATTCATAATAATGAATGGCGCACTACTTCACAACGCATGTCAAAACATTGCACGTCGTCAGTGGTGCAGCGGCCGTCGCTGTTTTAAGTCAGATCACGCTTGCTGTAAACACCGTGTTGTGTGTGTTGTTCATGTTTTGCCTTTTTTCTTTTTTGTAACCTTTGTAACCATGCCTCCAAAGCATAAATCTGTTTTTTTTTTTATGCATAGAAAGGTAAAATATATATGCTAGATACACACCTTACGTAACTGTTCCAACTTATAAACAAATCCAAACATTTACGAACAGCCGTGGGAACTGTATTAGACCTATTGTATGTGCTCAATGGGTATTTCAAACATATAACATCTAAAAAAGACCGTTTTTGGATACAGACCATATGCATGGCAAGGGATGTGTGGTGACATGAAGTAACAGTCTTTGTTTGAGCTTGTTTTCTTGAAGTTGCTCAGTAAGTCTCTTGTTTTACTCATAGAGTCTCTCGACATCACTGCGGAATACAATCAAGCCTGTGCCTATCATCTGCATACATGCTATACATACTGTACACACAGTACATATATGGCAATATTTCTATGCAGATTATACTGTATTTAGTCACAGCCACAGCTGTGTGGCCCAGTCATTTTTAAGAAACCACCAGCAATCCATCCCTCAGCACCCAAATCCTTCAATCCCTTTACCTCCTTCAGCCTTTTGCCATTTATGAGCACTGCACATTATGGGGCTAGCTGTTTCCCTGCAGACTCCCCAGCTGTAAATGCTAACAGCCAATAAGACCTCATGATGGGGTGAGCAGTTAATCCCTGACCAAAATGTGCAAACTCACCTCCACAGGCCCATCAGGACAGACTGTTTCACCAGTGCCCACACTTTTCAATCATTTTTCCCAATATCCCGGCATTTCCACCAGCATTCCCTCATGCATAGTGCAGGAGTCAGGCTTGAGACAAATGCATGAATACAATTTGCGTAAAAGGTTTTGTTTGAGAATGAACATCATACTGAAAAGAAGGTTAATCTTAAGTGCTTTAAACATGCATAAAGCAGAAATAAAGGACATAATGATTGTTCATATAATAAAAAAATATATAAAAATAACAGATTGCATATCACCAACAGAGAGTGCTCACATTTTAGAGCTGTGTTGCATTTCTGCTGCTTTACCACTGTCAGACCTGATGTAATCTGAGTGTCCTGTAATAAACACCCAGGGGATATATTTTGTCCCATCTTTTTTATGAGTTGTATTATTAGATATTGCACTCTGGGTCCTCTCAGTCAGCAGGATTAGAGCCCAGGATTAAGATTCTGCACAGGTGAGGGGGTGTGCATGAGGGAGGCACAGTCATTGGAACTGCCATCATTATCCTCCAGACATCTCATCATGAACTTCTCACCTCAGTTCTCCTACAGCCAAAATCTGTGCTGCACTTGCCAGATGCACACAGCTGGAGGACATTAAATGTACAGATGTTTCGGAAGTTGTGCTTTTTACTGCGTGTTTGCTTAACTACTAGTATTGTTAGTCAAGAGGAATAGTTAGGAAAAGGATACAGTTAATCCAGGTTAAATACAAAAACCATTACAGTACTGTATGTATCGTCTAGTAGCCATAGAATGTCCTCTAAAGGAAAAATTATTTCGAAGCACTTATAAAATAGTGAATAACTGGCCATACATGATAAATATGAGGGTTATTTCCACTGTAGCTATGATTTGGTCTTTGATAGCAGAACAATTTTCAGATGTTGAAAATGTCAACGATTTTTGTTGACAGTCAGTTATATCTAGACTTGCCATTGTACAAAAACAGTCAATTATTCAGCAATTGTTAAAAAAAAGGTAGATATAATAATTTCACCTCTGACAGTAACCTCAACAGACATTGTGCAATTCAACCGCATGGATGGACCCATTTTTACAAACTAGATAACAAGCTAAATTGTATTTATATTATACATAACAAATGAATTCTCAGAACACCGTGAACATTAATTTTATCAGAATGTGCTGTGAAACTTTGCCTTAGTGACACTGGTCAGAGTGTTCCTGTTTCCCATTCTTGAGTCTGAATCATAAAGCTTTAAACCCCTTTACTGATCATGCAACAAAATCAATGTGAACAAATGTTGAATAATGTTGGACACCGTGACTGTGGAAACCATGTGTATGTGAGTGAGTGTCATGATTTCTAGATGCATTTTCATAAAATGCCCTGTTGCCCCTAGGATGCTCTTTGCTCACTCAACAGTTAAATGCACAGTACTGGGGGTAATGGAACAGCATTTTAGGAAGCATAGAAATGACGACCTTTGTCTTACATAAGAAGCCTTGACAAAAGAGAAAGTGGAAGAGGAGTTTTTGCCTGGAGACTTGATTTACTCATTGAGCTGAACCTTTTGTTCACCTCCATGGCTTTTTACATCCAATACGACACGCAAAGACATCCAGATTGTGTTGAACCAGCTTGACCTTCAGTCCAGATCTTGGGAAGTATCTAATAGGAGCATACTGCATAACCTATAGGAGTCATGAGTGGTATGTGATGCATGCACACACACACACACACACACACACACACACACACACTCACATAGNCCTATAGGAGTCATGAGTGGTATGTGATGCATGCACACACACACACACACACACACACACACTCACATAGAATTGCTCTCTTTTGCTTCCTTCCTCTGCACAATCTGGCAAGGCAGCTGCTGTCTCAAAACATTGAGGCAAGCAGATCTCATCACCACAGCAACAATTACAGTTCTATTTCAAGCTTATCTTTGCCTGTGTGTGCATGTGGTTGAATTAAAAATATAATCCTTCTCTCTCAATCTGTCAGTCACTTGCAAGCCTCACGCAGAGCATCGCAGAAACAGGGAGGCAGAAAGACAGTGATCTCCCCTGATTGCCATTTCTTCCTCAGCTCTACAATGGCCATTAACGATCACTTTGTAGTTGAACTCATATCTGCAGCTGTTGCAGAAGACTGACTGTGATGGCCCATATTTCTCTCATCATTCCTTGATTGCTGGCAGGAATAATGGTAAACCAGCAGACTACGACAGCAGACAGCCCTCTTGAGTTAAAGATGACTCAGCCTTTTTAGGTCATAGACTCATAAAACATCAAAAGGGATGACAGATGAGCTTGGTAGTTGCAATAAGGCACAGACTGTGCATTGCATTTTTGAACAAACGGTATTTTAAAGTGGTCCTTTATAACCACTTTAAAATAATACTGTTGTGTTTCAGACCTTGCAGCTGGATTTCCCACTTAGAGTGTCTGGTAGCGTGTTCATAACACGTGCTGTGAGGTATTTGTGTTTACGGTGCCTTGGTGTGACATTTTAAAGAGAAAACAGGTTTGAGGCAGATGTTCCTGGCGACGGGGGATTAGGAAGCAGGCTTTTTTCTTGTGTTCTTGACTGCTTAAGGCATGTTGGTCGGCTTCCACCTCATTTCAGTGGCTAATACTCTCTCTCTCTCTCTTGCTGTTTTCTCCAGTTCTCAATAATTGAGTACATCTGGCCAAGTTCTGACTCCACAAAAATCATGACTTCACTTTTATGGAGACATGATTTGACAATAGGCTTGGGATTAAGCAGTCCCCTCTCACAACCAGAGAACACAGCCCACTAGTCACACTTGCTTTTAACTATAATTGAAAATTATTTTCTCTTTTTTCTCTCTTGCAGAAAAAGTGTGTAATGCATTTGATCAGATATATTTTGTGTGTTAAAACTGTAAGAAAAGGGAAGGGTGAAGCTAGGATAAAGAAGAATGGGGTACACACACATACATAGTAAATGTATGCTATAATAATGAAAGGAAGAAGATAATAAAAGGTAGATTTTATTATCACTGTGCAAAGTTTGGTTGAATGGATAAATGTTCTCTCTTTATAAGGCTTTGCAGACATGTTGTCTAAGCCAGATGCTAAGTGAGGGCTCTCATGGGAATGTACTGTGTGTATTTGTGTGTGTGTTGTCTGTGTGAGTTAATTCTGCAGCAGTTTCATTCTGTACAGACCACATTAATGATAGAACAGAGGCATGGACCATAGGCTGCTCATTAAAAAGAGAGTAGAGGGACAGATGAGGAATGGAGAAAAGCCAGAGGAGACACTGAAACAGCAGAAAGAGTGTATTACAGGAAGAATTTAAGATTTTAGATGCAAAAAAAAATCAAGGTACACAAAAACAGAGCAACGTCGTGACTCAGCACCTGCAGGGCAATATTCTTCCTTCCTCATCCTCTCTGTCTTTTTCACTTTCACTCCTCCTTCTTATATATGAGTTTGGTTCTGGTACCCCTGCTGTTGATGCTACTGAGTCGTAGGAGGAAGGTCTGCACTCCATTTTCTGAGAGGAGATGGACAGTTGAGAGGGGTGATGAGAGGAGAGCTAATGGTTAGTTAGCATTAAACTTGAAGCAGATGTCTCATTGTGCTTTTGAGTTCAGTGGGCTGGAACGTGTCATACAGCGTTCATATAAGGGACACTGGAATGTTTGTAGTCTTTATTGTTGGGGGATTTTGGCTCTGATGCATGGAGTTGCTGCTGCTGGCTTGTAATGTTGGTGAAAAGAGAGTTAAGCATATTTGATTGTTCCATTTACTTAAATATAAGGATAACAATTATTCATTCTCCATATAAAATACTCACACAATCCAGTTATGTTTAGATTAATATTATAAAAACATATAAAAAAAACCCAAAAACATGCAACCAATATTACTGGTCAGTATTGTTTTATCATATATCAGAATATACATAGTATGTTGCTCATATACATCTCATGTGCATGAGCAACAAGAAATTGCAATACATAAATGTTTTGTAGGTTGTATTTAATGTATATCTGATTTATTGAATTGGTGTTTAGTATGATATATTAATTTATTTCTAATAAAGTTTATTGCTGAAAATGTATTGTTGTTTTATATTTCTTGTTGTTATCTTTGATAAGAGGAATAGAAAGATTTTTTGTTTTACTATAACATATATTTAATACTACTATAATTTTTATGCATTCTAACATTGTCAGGAAAGGGCAAAAAAAAAAAAAAAAAANAAAAAAAAAAAAAAAAACATTAAGAGAACTTAAAAAGACAGTCAGGCTCTAATAAAGTTAGACAATTAATGTCATGTTAAAGTAAATTCATGTTAGCCTGTCATGCCACACAACCACACACATCTGTCTGTGTATTTGTCTATCTCTCAGAGATACACATGCAGGTACACTGGAACATTGCCTTTAGATGCTTTAATTTGTAAAAGTCATGCAGATATCAGAAAGACAAATCTAATCACCTTGCTGGATTTGATTGTGTCTTGCTATGTGTTTTTTTTTTTTTTTTANTTTTTTTTTTTTTTTTAATTCCTTCTAAGCGGCTTATGTCAGACCTCTGTCCCGGTGGGGGCAAACTGCTAAAACAAAATGAAATGAAGTGTGGAGAGAGAGGTTTGGGTGTGTGACTCCTGTCTGTTTATCTTTGCCAAGCCAACCAGCCAAGCAGACAGACTGGAAACACATATTCAGACTGGTCTGGGCGAGTCACTCTAATCCTGAGGGCTCAGCCACAAGAATGCCAGAGACACATTTGATTTAAGTAAACGGAATTTATCTGATGGTACTGCATGAAGTGTGAGATTTTAACCTGGGATTTTTTACACATCACTCCTACCCATGGCTTCTCTCAGTGGAGTTAGTGAGATGCCCCTTGATCCCAGTCTCATGTAGGAGTTAGTGGTTGCCCAGCTCTAAACTTGCTGCTCACACTGTTGATGCCTGGAGGCAGTTTAGTCCCCTGATATGGCCACAGGAAGCTGCAAGGGTAGTGTAGAATGGAAGGGGAAGGCCATGCTGTCAGCCCACGAGAGTGATGAGAAGAACAAGTGCAGAGGTCTTGCAGGTTTAGGGACCTCAGCAGGCTCCATTTTTACTTCCCCCACCGGGGAAAAGTGGAGTCTGACAAAGAGGATGCTGGTGACCTGTCATAAATCACAAGAGATGGATGGAAAGGAAGGTCACGATTGGGAGCTGCACAGAATCTGCCTTCATGCTAGTATGTGTGAAGCAGAGCATTAGAGAAACAAGTTTAAGAGCACCAAGTGCCAGAAAGACCGCAGGATAAAATCTCAGAATGTGGAGAATGTAAAAAGAGAAGTATACATGTAGAATCTAACACCACCAATTCTGTGTACTTACCCAATGTTTTGGGCAATACTTTTTAGTCCTTAGATTAGTTTTTTTTTTTTACTATGAGTATTCACATAATGCATTTGTTCTTAAAGGGAGCATATTAAGCTTATTCTTGTCGTTTTATTTCATTTTTACCATGTGATACACATATTTAACTATCAAATATGTTAAAAACATTAGGTTCACACGAAATAAAATGCACCCAATAAGACAAACCTGTAGATCCTGTACTGTTCCATTTAAGCTTATTTGATTGGTCTATTAACTTAAAAAAAAAAAAAAAAAAAAAAAAAAGCTAATATAAGGATAACAATTATTCATTCTCCATGTAAAATACTGACATAATCCAGTTATGTTTAGATTAATATTATAAAAACATGCCAGAATTAAAAAAACAAAAAAACAAAACATGCAACCAATATTATTGGTCAGTATTGGCTTGTCACAGATATATCAGCTGAAAGCCCTGAAAGATTTTTTNTTTTTTTTTTTTTTTTTTTTTTGGATTAGTCTTCACTTCTGTAACATGTTTATATCAACACGTAACACATTTGAATGTACCTGCTTACACACCTGGTGAGACACACCTACAAAATATGGGGCTATGGAATGTTTGGCCAGCATCCATGTTTTATACTCTGTGCAGTCCAGAAATTAGTAAAGAAAAAGTATTTATTTGATACATAACCAGTTAGTTTTATTGATCATTAATAAACCAATTCATTATTATTATTATTTTTTTAACTGGTAACACTAAATTTAAAGGAATGTGCATGGAGCTGGAAAAAACATGTCATATGCCATTAAAACAGATGTTTATGACTGATGACATTAAATGTACAATAGTGTGGTTATAAAGCTGTCATAAGCCTTAGTAACTTCATCAAACACAAACATGAACAGAATGTTAACAGTTTACAGTGTTATTACAGTGTCAGTGTTGTAATGTTACACACACTGTCAAATGCTGACAGGATTTGACATTCATGTTCATATCAGTTTTCATGACGGTTATCAAAGTGTTAAGGCCTTATGCAAATCCCTCAAGTGAAGTATTGCTGATAAATGAGAGAACTTCAAATGATCCACTCATTACACTAAGGATGTTTGTCACATTTGTTTTGCCAAGAAAACAAGGGAGGTGTTCCATGTATTAAATACGTGCGTGTGAGTGAGTGAGTGAGAGAGAGAGAGAGAGAGAGAGAGAGAGAGAGAGAGACAGAGACAGAGAGACAGAGACAGAGAGACAGAGAAAGACAAAGAGAGTGCTATCTTTTGCATACACGTTTCATGCATCCACGTGATTCTCACATTGGCTTTGGGCAAAATGTGTAGACTTCCTGTCTCTCTTCTGTATAAGCTGACGCAGTGTGCAGAGTAAGGTGTCAGGGAACGGCTCCATACCTAATGACACCTTCTCTATTCAGAGGACTGTTAATGAACTGACAGTCAGATAACAGAGATAATGACTTCCCAGTGGACGCCCCACGTGCCTGAGGGAGAATGCCGTAAAATGAAATGTTGCAATAGAGACCAAGCCATTTGCTTACATGTCACTGTGTTTGGAAACAGACCATTTTAGAGAAAAATGACTTTCTATCCACAACTCTGTACTTTAAAGAGTCCAGGGACCTGGTTGTTCAGTTGACCAGCCTGATTCCCTTAGATTGAAGTCATTTATTTCTTCTCAGTGTTTCATTTACTTTACTGTAGAACAATTGGTCTTTCAAAAAACTTTTTGAACCTCTGAGCAAACCTCCCAAAAACTGAAGTATCAACAAGCCACAAACTCTAAGAAAAATTACTTTGTATGTTTATATGCGAGTTAAAATTTAATTTATTCTTGATTGGGCAATAAATCATCTTTTTTTTTCTTCAAACTTCAGGTAAACACTATAAATGGATTCAAATTGGCACAAATCGGAATATGCTTACTCAGAGTAACAGATCTAAAATAAGTGATTGCAAATCAATTTATGTGGGCGTGTAAATATTATAATCGGAGTAAACCACCTCAGCATTCATTTCCTCACCTGGTGACTGTCCTTATACTCACATTGCACAACTGTCATGTATATTTGGCAAATCGCGGAATCTATTATTTTTGACCATGTATTACCTGTATTATTTCCTTAATTGGAACACAGATAAATAATCAAAGTATAGCATGCATGTAAGCGTATACTGACTGAAAAACATTACGTGTGCATTTGAGTTGTATCAAAATTGAAAAGTTTACAGTATGAGCTTGAAAAGTTACTGGAGAACAGAAGGAAGTAGTGTGCCTATTATCAATAAAAAATCTAATTCTTTGTTAAAACAGAATAGTAATAAATGCACAGTTTTATTACCATGTGAATAATTTGCCCCATAACAGAATTCTCATAGCTTTCGCTTGTTGTGATTCTCTGTAGAAATTTCCAGAGTCATCCTGCATACCACTGGCGGGGTGCTTCAAATACCACTAATGGTATACAGACCACAGTTTGAGAACCACTTAAGCAGACTGACTGTCGTCATCGATGCATTTGCATTTATTTGTATTGAAATCCAATGATTGGAAAAAGAATGAGTTCAGTGGATACAACTGCAGTAAATATGCATCTCTAAGATTAAAATGTTGAGCTAAATTGAATGCAAGAAACTCAAACACCTCTGCTGAGCTCTGGGAAAGGCAGAGAATTACTGACTGATTTAGAGTAGATGAGGCACATTAAGGGAGAGTTAGAACACCACAAAATAAATTACAACAACTCATTACAAATTAACTTATAGAATAAACTGAGTTGTGCCTAATTAAAATCAAATGAGGGTGAATCTTTCCTTTCCTCCCTTTTCTTTTTAAATTTGCAATCCTCAGCTTCCTTAAAGAAGGAAACAATATGTGTCAGGACTGCTTGATTATTTTTAATGTTGAATATTTTAATTGAGAACAAGTCAGTCTGTCCAGACAGATACGTGACTGTATTTTTGGATCCTTCCTCAGTATGAAAGATGCTTGGGGATACAGAAGATGAGATTTGGCAACCAGCACAAAATTAATTACAGCTAATTTTCTGACATATCTGGCACTTGAGAGAGAGAGAGAGAGAGAGGGGAAGAAGAGACTGTTTTAAAAGAAGGAACGTAGGGACTAGATTTTTTCTCATGCTCTTCATTGCTGAAATACAGCTATGTTCATTTTTCCAGCTGGATGAACTCACTAGAAGTATCTAGTAGTGAGTGTAGTGTATGGCTGATGGGGCACAATAGAAAGCACTGAGCTCCGACCAGAGAAAAATGAGGCCTGCTACAATAGCACAGTTATCTGTGGTGAGGAGGAATGAGGAGCTTCTCTGAGATGACAGCCTCGCTAACAGACTCTGACAGGACCCAGGAAGCCACAAAGACCACACTGTATTAGTGCCGCAATGAACAGATCAGAGAGGACGGCATGTGTGTGGGTGCACAGTATATGTGTACATGTTGGGGTTTTTTTTCTGTTATTTGTCTAGTGAAGAGTAAAAGAGTGTGACTAGTCAACTGGCTTACAGTTCAGACACACATTACACCTGGAGGCCACACTGTACAGCCGCTAACATCTACTGCTGAGTACTGCTGGATGTGTACTTTCGCCTGTGAGTGACTAGTATTTGAACACAGTATTGAGTAAATGTACATAGTGTCCTCCGCTAATGTTGGCAACCTCGGTAAATAAAAGCAAAATGGGCTGTGAAAAAAAAATGTCTATGTTTATCCACTTGATCTTTCATTCAAAATAATATATATAAAACCTTTAGTTAATGTAAAATAATTGAAAGGAAAAAGAAATTCTTATCATGAAACAAACATTTTTATCAATCGGCCCACGTACAGTGAGGACGATGGTTCGAGTGGCCAAAGAATCTCCCAAGGATCACAGCTGGGCAATTGCAGATGTTAGTTGGGTCCTGGGATCAGAAAGTCTCTAAAACTATGATCAGACGCCACCAGGCCAAGTGAGAAAAATATTTGTTTCATGATAAGAATTTCTTTATCCATCATCTTATTTTACTTTAATTAAAGGTTATATTTTTGTTAATATTTTTAACGAAAGATCAAGAGGATAAGAAGAAGACTTTTTTAAGAAGAAGACTCGAAGAAGACTTCAAGAAGACTTTTTTTTTTTTCACAGCCAATTTTACTTTTATTTTCCAAGGTGTCAATATTAGTGGAGGGTGCTGTACTTACCATCCACCTCTGGTCAGTAAGAAAGAGAGCACTTGACTGCTATAACAACATGTTAGCAATATTTCATCATCAGCGCAATGCAAGATTCATCATCACAAAATCTTTACAATTTTACAATGGATGAAACGCTATACATATTTGATGTGAGAAGATTGTTCTCAGAGAAAAGGTTGGAGAATTGGCAGATCATAGAACTGTAATGCAAAAACAGAAGCATTCAAATTACATCATTTTACCCCAACAATTTAACCAACACATGTTGGTAGATTTTGATGACTGAACCTGACTTTTCTCTCTCCGCCTGTCACTTAGTCATGGCTCAGCTTTTCACTGATGATGTGTTTACTTCCAGGCTGAAGTCTCTGCATCTAGAGATGGCACAGAGTCACATTAGCACAGTTCTTATCTGCAGTATCTTTTTTTTTCTGTTTTGCTGTTACCATAAGGTGTTGTTGACAGTAAATGGAAGAATATATCCTGAAAAACATCCTAAATAGTAATAAAAAAGTCAATTTAAGATCTGCCGATAAGGGTTCGTAGGCATATATACACCCAGGGACACAGACAAATATAGTTTGACAGTTGTAAATCTACAGTATCGCATTCATTTAGCATTGATTTGCTTATAGTAGCTTTGAGGCAATGCTACTTACCAGTTTAAAGCTAACTATGAATCCCCCAGAGAATGCAGTATCTCTAAGACTTCAGACAGCATATGGACCACATGTTTGTTGAAACGGCCTCATTTCCCAATTAATTCCCCAGTGAAAGTTGAAAATGAGCTAAAGGATATTCTGGGACAGCTTTGAGCTGGAGTTGCCAAAGTGGGCCTTCATTCCTCAATCTCTGTTTGTCTATTAAACCAGCTGTGTGCAGTCCTCTTTAGAGAGGCAGACAGAGGACATGAAACCTTTATCATGAAAAGACAGGTCCCACTGGGATGCCATCTCCAAAAACGACATCAGATGGCAGTGGGGCCTGTAGACATGAGGGGCATTTTGATGCGAGTCAACACATGGATTAAGTTTAGAACACAAAATGACAAGCTCACTATGCTGTCGCCATAATGGCCTGTGTTAGTTCCTGCCATTTGTTGAGAAGGAAAAGAGGATTTGAGGGTTGAAAGAACTCCGTGAAATATTCCCAGAGCTCATCATTATTCTATCACTCCCTCCATAGTCAAGTACATCTCCCTGCTCTATTAGCACATACACTACATCTACGGTAGCAAGGTCTCATCTTTAGTCCTGTTGATAGGTATTCATAGCAATGCAGAGGAGACATGCCGAGCAGAGCTTGGTCTGTGCATGCAAAAGAGGAAAAGAAATGTATAAAAGGGGAGAGAATGAAGAAAGTGATTACTCTTCTATAGTCAAGCTGTTTCAAAACTTCAACTTTTCCCCTTTCTATTAAGAAATGAGGTTCACGCTGTAGCAGGCTGAAACTGAAGATCTCTTCCTGTTTTCTGAACTCTTCATCATGTTCTTTCAGTGAAAAAACTTTTTTCTACACTAGCATATGACGACTCTGAAGTCTTCCTCTGTCTCAAACTTTACATGAACATGCTTTGTTATAACAAACACTTCTGGGAGGGGAGAGCAAAGGCGAAATCCTTTCATATGTTCTTGTGAAAATCTTTAGCTCCTCACTTTTGAGCTTGTAGCATTGTACATCTTTGGAGAAAAGTTTGTGAGGCTTGTGTGAGGTTGTTGAAATTCTTAAGATGCTTGGCATCCATCTTCTGTCACTTAGCAGGTTGTTTTATTTTATTTTATTTTTTTGCTTTAAATAACTGTAAGCAATCCGCTTAATGACTTATAGTGAGTTTATTTAATGGGGACATATCATACAGATTTCAATGTTATTTATTTTCATTTAGGCGTCTATTTTGAATCCTTTGCAAAACTTGAACATCCAAAAACAAAAACCACATTGATCCCATTCTACTCCCTCTTGCTCGTCAACACAGCCTTCGTACTGTATTAGAATATGAACATGAGGGAAAGTAACAAAAAAGTATGATGTCCACTTGAGTAAAAGAAAGCAAGTTTAAAAAAAAATCAAACGTTTGTCTATAAAATGCTTCTTAAGTTTCACCTACAATGGTTAGAGCTCACAGAACATCCATCCATCCAGCATACGCAGGTATATATGATGCTGTATCTCTGTCAAAACCTTTTGTGTTACCAAATGCGTAAAAGCGACCTTGTTTTTGACGTTAATTATTAAAAAAACAAAAAAAAAAAAAAAAATTAAATGGTTTACTACAACTTTTCCCATTAGGAATCTGATAGAAATATTTTCAAACAAGGCAATAATTTTCACACAAACTTAAACAGTTAGCATTTGATGTCTGACCTTTGCCTAAACTCTGCACTTTATCAGAAGAAAATGTCAGATAACCAACCATTAATCTGCTGATCTACCTTTCCTGTCTGTATGACTTAATGTTTATATTATTGAACTGAATTCAACTGAATATGATTATTTATAGGTTCTATAACATAATTCCCGTGAAAGGAAACTGTTACTCTACTATGAAAAGGGTGACCATTTTGTCAAGCAGAAAAAGTTGGATGCAGTCCTGTTGTATTGATCATTTTGTAAGAGTACATTTCACTCGGATGGTTTTCCTTTGGACCTCCACCCTTCTGAAAGAGCACCACCATGTTTGTTTTATTGACCCTGCCTACCTCTGTTGTTGCAGGCAAAGTATTGAACACAGACCTGCGCCACTACCTCAGTCTGCAGTTTCAGAAGGGCTCGCTCGATCACAAGCTCCAGCAGGTCATACGGGACAACCTCTACCTACGCACCATCCCCTGTAAGTTCCGCTGACGGCATGACGTTCGTCTCACATTCATCACTCTTTAACATATAATAGTGTAACCAATTCTTAGATTGAGAACACATTTTTGTATTTATAGGGCTGCTTACACATGATGAGTGTATGACACAAATTCTTTTCTATGGAGCTGAGCAGTGCCTCTCAACTTTGCAGCAGCGCTACATTGAGCAACACACACACACACACATACTGGATTCTCCAGTTTGCCGCTACACTCAAAGTTAAAACAAAATCAGCTTTGATCCCTCTACCGTTGACATTTCAAACCCGCAACCAATGAGAGAATAGCTCTATGAGACGCAAGCAGTGACAAAACAATGGAGAAAAAGCTTATAAGCAGCACAGCAGAAATGTAAAATTGTACCATGATCTGGGTCAAAAGGCGATTGTGTGGTAAAATGTTAAAGTCAGGCAGGTCTGCTGGGGCATGTACACTGATATATCTGTGCTAGAAAGTAAAATGTTACGTTAGCACTAATGTAATGTTAGCAGCTGGTTGGCTTTACATGTAGCTGATGTTTAGAAATTCTGTATCTCTGACGGTGTTGATGTCCCTGACAGTATTGATGTACACAGGAACTTACATGCACACATATTCACTCACACGTTGTCATCCTCTTACAGCTCTGTCACACCTTTTTTTTTTTTTAAACAAATCACAGACTCACACACTTTAATATCACCATAGCAACCCAACCAAGGACAGCTTGTTAACCCCCATGTCACTTATTCACTTTAGTTCCATATCGTCACAGAGATCAAAGTCATATTTTTTTCCATAAATAACCTGCATTCTCTCTGCTGTTCTGCTTTCCCTGCTGTTCAGCGGCAACATCACCGTTATTGTTCACTCACATCAGTAACTGAGTTGTAAATAAAAACGTTGGCACTTTATATTGCCCACAACCATTCTATAGAATACTAATGTTAACTTATAAATCATGAAAATCCATACTTATTGCCATATCTTGATGAAATAGAGTAAAGGGGCTGTTGCTCTGTTTGTCTTTGCAATTCATACTTTAAATAAATAGCACACTATTTTATTTGTGTACAGGGTAAATGTTAAACCAGTATTTGGAATGGATGTATAGTGTAACTTTTGTTTAGTGAAAACCTTTTGTATCTTAAAGCTCAGTTTTGCCAGAGCAAGAACCAAACAAAGCTTCATAGCTTAAGCTTTAGCCTTATAATTCTTTTATTTTTTTCATATTATTCAGTATTTCTTAAGGTGGAAGCAAATTACCAAAATTACAGGAATGAGTTTGAAAATACAGTATGCACATCAATTATGCAAATCATAACTGTGATTATGGCTGGTATGGGATGTTTGTCACATAAAAGTGCAAATGGCTCAAAATTCAATTTTGAATCATTTGCTTTAAACAAATCACACAGAAAAAACCTAGCCAACAATATATTAGTCTAACTGCCAATACTTTATCATTTCCCATACCCTCTGTGATATTTTTTTTGTTATATTTTGTGATATTTTTTTGTTCAGTGAAAAGCCATTTCCACTGTAGACCAGTTTCTTAAAATATAGTTAATATAGTTTCATTTTTGAAAAAAAAAAAAAAAAAAANAAAAAAAGATAATAATAATAATGTTGTAAAAAAAAAACCAAGCCATGATAGATTTTACCAAACATTATAAAAACAGAAGCAAATTATAATTTGTGTTTGGAACTATCATTTTCAGTAACAGTACTTACTGAACTGCAAAGTCATTTGCAAATTTAATTCACAGCCTGAATGTGTTTACACAAATTGTACAAAATATTGCGCTGGTTTGCATTCTTCGCAGACATGACATATTTCACCTAAACCAATGTTGTGACTCTTTGATATCTTTTTATAGTTTCTGGAAGACAGTGGGTTCTATGGCACAGAGAGAGAAGCTACATCAAGCTTTGGCTACATAAACAATAGTTATAGTTTGATGACATCATAAGAATTGTTGAAGAAAAAGTTAAAAATAACACCAGCTTTGTCCTTTAAATTCTTTAAGCTGCTACGTTCTCCCAAAAACTGTTGTCAGCTATTTAAATTTAAACAGAAAGAGTGATTTTACTGCAGCGTAGATGATTGTGAAATCACATCAACAGGAAGCGTGACTACAATGCATCATGTGTTAATTAGGCAATTAGAATGATGATCATGCAGATATCTTGTCCTAAATATTTACCATGTCTTGAAGACTTGCCCTGCTCAAAGGAGCAACATAATTGAGCGTAGTGATGGTTTTCTTCACATACTGAGTGACTTCTCCTGAGGCGATGACAGACTCTTAAGCACAGCACTGTCACAAACAAGCAACATCTCGGCTCCCTCACCCCCAGGAGCTGGAAGCTGCTCTGCCTTGTTCAGATGGGAATTTTAAGCACAATGTATGAATTTTATTTTTATTTTATTTTTTTTTTAGGAAGGAAACTGCTTACCTTTCATGTATATTTAATTAATTTGTTTTGTTTTTCCCATTAGGGCAGAGCTGTCTTTATACAACCCTTGTTCCATTTCTTCAAATCTCTGATGTTTTGAGTTTCCCAGTCTCCTTCGTATACTTGCCAAACATTTTCTGAGTCAAGTGTTGTCATTTACAGAGACATTGCAGCTCAAAAGTCTCTTACAAACCTCATGACTTTGAGCCAGAACTTGATTTTTTTTTTTTTTTTTTTTAACTGAATTTCTATTTTCAAATGTCACGGGGAGAGTCTGAGGTCCATTATGTTTAGGGGACTGAAGATGATCCTACAGAGCTGCACATCAATGGACTTTGATTGCATCTGTTGTGTTGTTTGATGAGTTTGATTTCTATTCTAAGGACAGTGCAATCTGTTGTCTCGTCTCATATCTGACAGTCACCTGCTACACACACACACACACACACACACACACACACACACACACTAATCTTAAGTACCGCTGCATCCCTGGTTTTCTATCTTTTCATGTACTGCGCTGGCGGTTGTTGAGGTTTTACGGCCTGTCCTAAAGCCACCATTCATCATCAGCAGCCAGTGGGCTCACTGCTCGAGTCTGACTCTCTAATCCCCTGCTTGAATTACTGTCTTAATGAGCAAGAGACTGGGACTCGCCCACTGAAGGCACCTCCATCATTCACTCCCTCTCTTTCAGCCTTCCATCATTCACTCTCTCTATTTCACTCTCAGTCTTTCTGTTTCAATTACCCCTGGTTTTTCTTCAACATCTTTCCAAATAAAAGGCACAAAGTGAGAATAAGCAAACATTATTTATTAATGAGACCGATGTAGGAAGCAAGAAATACAACATAGTGAATAAACACTGAAATCTGTAGTTCTGTTTTGGTTGAATGAAAATTCTATCTAAAACATATAAAATCTAAATGCCTTTTCAGGTCTGTTTTGGCTTTGGTGCATTACCTATTTCCACAGATAACTACCCAATCTTATTTCTCATTTCATTTTATTTCTCCACCGACAGTAACCTTAAAGAACTACAGTACAGTGCAACACACGGAGCTTGTTGAGTAATGGGCTTGTCTCTTGCTTGTTCTCGACTCTCAAAACTCAGCTTTCCTGCACTTATTACAGTATGATTATTGTGCTCTCCACCTGTGTATAACACCTACAGCTGAATGACAAAGGGTGTATTTCACGATTCACCCTCTAAATGGACTCTTGAGGCTTTTTGGACCAGTGCACTGAAAGCTGAAAGTCATTTTTATCATTAAGTGAAATAGAATAAAAGTATAGAAGGTAGGTTGAAGGAACAGGGTACAATGGAAAAAGAAGGTGAAGCACAAAATTACAATTTAAATGACAAAACATTGACTTGCATTGAATAACACAAATTAATGATACCTCATTGTATCTCAGACTGGATTTATATTCAGAACAAGTGTAGCAATCCCACTAACTGCAAGAGGACAGAGAAAAGCCTCTATGACTGGCTTGTTTTGACATCCAAATCAGGACAGACTGAGAGAAAAGCGAGAGGGAAGGTAAGAGGAGGTAGTCAGTCAAGAAGACAATAAGAGTAGTTGGTAAATGAGGAGAGAGACAAAGAGAGCAAGACCTTTAGACCATGTGTGCACTGAGTCTCGTACATGGCTGTTGAGTTGACCTCCTTCTTGTCTGGACTAAGAAAATGCTGAAGGAGACTGGATGGAACAAAAACAGGAGGATTTTTCAGGGTCATACATCATCCCCAGACTCCCCACTGAGATAAGAGGTGGGCAGAAATAGTCTGATGTCATATAAACTCTGTCTCAGACACACAATTGGTAGACCATATATGGCAAAAAATACCTGAATGAATCAAAATCAGCACAAGTGATTGCACACAACCGAGCCTAAATGCACGAGGCAGCCATTATTTTACATTTTATTTTTATTTATTAACTATAATAGTGAAATGTCCAAGAGTGCACTCCAGTTATTTAGCACAGATATTTTGAACAAGATGCCTTTTTTTTTAAAGTTAGTATCAGTGAACTCCTTCTATTATTACCAACAAATCAAATGACAAGACCAAAACCAACAATGCATTTATGTTACTAACAAGTACTGTCTAACTAAATCCTGGTATATGTAGCTTGTCACTCCATGCCACAGAATTCCATTGTCTTTTAAAAGAAAAGTACCAAAAACACATTATTAGTCCTTGATTTTATAGTTGGTGGCACTCAAAGTGGTTTTTAATTAGCAATAATGCTGTATTTTTATTAGCCAGAATATTCAGAGGAGAAAATTCAACAACAGCAACCTGATAAGATTAAATTCATCATAATAAAGGAATATCTTGTCATATCTTGTCTCTTATCTTGTGCAATAGTATGGTTCATTTATGTCTTTTAAATCACGTTTGGACAACAGAGGGGTTGTTGATGTTAGCCTGATGCTTTACATGTTGCTACCCAGTTAGCAACATGTAGCAACACCTAAGGCCTGTTTCACATGATAAGCATTGAGCGTTGCTGCTGAGCTCGGCATCCAGCGCTCTGCTTGTTCATGAGCAGAATCTGAGCAGTGTCGCTCAACCAAGTGCTGACAGGAAGCGCTCGTTGCTAATGACATGTTGACGTTTACCATGGGTGATCTTTGCACGTTCGTGGGCCAAATCGGGTTTCTGTGTCAAATCGGGTAGCGACATGAACATCGCAACACTCTGGCTCTTCTTCTCATTCGGAGAAGAAAAGCAAAAAAAAAAGAGTGAATGTGGGTGCATGGAACCTTGTTGAGTCACTATTCTAAACTGCTCTAAATGGGTTCTGAGCTTCTCCATCACTGTGGAGCTTCTGCTTAACCTGGTTGCTTAACCAAATTCAACTTTGACCTTTCCGATGCTGACCTTTCCAACAGGCAACCAATCAGAGAACAGCTGTATCAGGTTAGCAGGTTTGATTGTGTGTTGGAAACATCAGCGCTGGAAAGGTCAAAGTTGAATTTGATTGAACTTTGGGCACCGCGTCAAAACGGAGAATCTGATCTCCCCGCGGCACTCAAAGTGGCATGACGTGACATTAGGAGTCACCACTCAGCTTCCAATACACAATAATGGAACACTCAGTCAGTGCAATGCTTATCATGTGAAACCAGCCTAAACTGGGGTGAGAGGTTCTTTTAAGTACTGAGTGTCTTTGCTTCAAAGTGAATAGTACAAAGACCAGAAAGCTTGGCTTGGCTCTGTAGTGCTATTTCCCCCCCCCCCCNCTCTCTCTCTCTCTCTCTCTCTCTCTCTCTCTCTCTCTCTCTCTCTCTCGCTCTCCTTTTCAACAGAAAAGTCCAAAGCCACTTTGAAGTACCAACATAAAACTAAGCACAAAATTCACCATGTTAAATTTATGGCCTGTCATTTCTGACTGACTTGCTCTGATGTTCCCATCATGCCTTCCTCTCAGTCCAAATGGTTTGAAATTTAGGTCTCAGCACTGCATGGGCATGAGACCTTAAGTGACAGTTTGTTTCTAGGATAGGTGCACGCAAAAAAACACATGTACCCATATGTAAACACATGGCTAAAGCCATTGTGCATGGCCATAAAATCACTACTGCAAAATGAATGTTTTATTTTCATTACCACCCTCCCCAGAACTGCATAATCCAAATGCATCCACTGCCGTATTAAACAACACTGTGTATAACTTTGAATCCTGGCAGAAAGTCTTTGTTTTCTTTGATAAAGCCTCTTGACATCTCCGCACTCCTCCCTTGTCTGCTTTAATTAACTGCAGTGTATCGACTACACCTTTTCTGATGTACAGTGAACATTGTGTTTGGAAAAATCTGCCTGCACCGATTTATTTGAAGGCATCGTGTCAACTTCTGTATTGAAAAAGAAAGTACAACAAGATGTTACAAAGTTCTGCTTTCACTCAACTGTACCCTCAAAGCTCAGCAAACCCCATTATATTCATAGCTACTTGAGCCACAATAGAGGGCTATGGTATATATTGGTGTGACATCCTGGATGATGGTTCAGGGAGATACTTGGCAGGTACATAACTGTGGCTCAAGTAATTGGCCTACAGGGGACATTTTTGAGGGACCAAAGCCGGCACCAGCAGGCAGAGATGCCGGTAATGAGAAGCAGCAGAGGCTGGCATTTTCATACGCGATGCAGTGTCAAATGCTTTTGGTTACACAAACTGCAGTATCAAGGCATACTATCGCAAGAAGCTTCTGTGATGGTTTCTGCTTTCAAATTGTGCTCGTACTCAATTGCTGGAGTGCTCAGGAGCTGTCAAAATCCAATTAGGGAGGAAATACAAGAGTAGAAAAGCAAAAGGGAATGGCAACATCAAGTTACTTAATAGGCCATTAAGGCATCACAGACTGCAGTGTATCTTTAGAGATAATTGGCATACAGTGTAGTGTCAAAGATATCTGCTGCAGAAATACAATACTGTATTTCAATGAGATTCTTTTGTAGTTATCATCCATACCGATGAACCAGAGCATAATGTACACTTTTATTTTAGATTGTGATTAATGGAGAACAACACTGTTGGTGGTTGCTGCCACTGCGTTGTTGCTGATGTACATAGGGACATTAAGACTCCAATATTTGGGGTCAAACTGCTTGACTTCATGAAAGCTTCCTTGGTCAATAAACCAATTCTGATATACAGTAGATGCTGATTCTGACTCATCTCACAGCAGACAATTTTCTGGCTTTTCTCTTTTCTCTGTTTACATCTTCTCCCTGTGCGCTAGTGCACAGGGAGAGCTCTGACTTCCCCCAAAATGGAAGATGGACTTGGTACTTTATAGTACCAGTTTTATAAATGTGAATTTCTATCTGTGATAACCCCTGTGATCAGCTGGTGGGTTGCATGGGTTATTTTGCAGCCTTCTTTGTATCCCTTCCTGTGATAGTGTACAGTAGCTTACTTCAGCAAATGACTTTTCTCCAGGACCTTGGCTTACAATAAATGTCAGGGACAAAGATTGTCATGGATGTGATTTTTGCTTCATGCTGTGCACTTTGTTCTGCCTCCCATGTAATAAATAAGTGCAGTGCTGCCTCCCTTTCATTGGTGATTACAAGTTGGTTGGCACACCACCTAATTAACCTTGGATACCCTTGCAGTAGTGGCACCATCCTGCTTATTTATTCATTGGATATGGTTTACACAATATCCATGCTAATGTCATCATTCTGTGTCCATTTATACCCTGTGGGTGTTCGTCCATTAGTATTGAAATAGGCTATGGTTTCACCACAGGAGCAAACACTACGCTCAAAATGAATTTCTGTCATTTGCATTTATCTTGATCTCTATGGGACAGTGTGAACCTAAACTGCACAATGAGGTTTCAAATAGCCCATGCTTTCATCATACTTCATATCCCTAATTTACTTAGCTCTTTTCTTCATTTTAATCTTAACCATCATTTATATCAAGAAGGAAACATACACACACACTCTTGTTAGCAGAAGCTGTAGTTACTTGTAGAACAATAAATGAATTATACCCTTTAGTGCTCAACAACTCTTCATGAATATTCTAGTTTTTAGAGGAAGGCACCAAAGTCTTTCTGAAAACTTTCATTCAAAATATCCCCTATCTGAGCCATTTTACAAAATGGGTTCATTACTGATAATGAACCCACTGTTACAGACTGAATCCTTCATATGAATGATCATTGACAATAGCATTGATTTTCCTAGAAAATATCCATGTGTGTTTAGGAGAAACACTCTTCATTTACAGGTTAATTAGCAAGATTTGTTATCCGCTTATTATGTGAACATTTGTGTTGCTTCCTTGTAAGACTGGGCAATGATAGCTGGTGAAGACCTGGACTCACAAGGTTTTACATGCATCCATGTTATCATGTAAAAACCTTGCGATTCCAGCTTCGGTGCTTGTCATGTTTGCACTTCAGTTGATGGTTTCAGTTGAAGGATATGAGTTGGGGCCTATGAAGCCCTTTGAAAAGCCATAAGATGATGTAATACCAATAATCTAAAAACAGACTGTTCTCTTAGCTCCTTTGGGATTGATATAAAGTTTTCATCATTTTGCACTCCTGTCTTATCTACACTTTTCTGTCTTATCTAGAACATGTTAGGACCTGTTTGTTCATGTGCTGTTTTCCAGGCACCACACGGCTTCCTAGAGATGGGGAGGTGCCAGGAGTTGACTACAACTTCATTAGTGGTGGAGACTTCAGGATCCTGGAAGAGAGTGGACTTCTGCTGGAAAGTGGAACCTATGATGGTAGGCATCGCCACAGCTTAAAGAATATAACAAACATACTTGCCTTCATGTGGTTGCAGGCATGTACACAATTCACAGTGACAGCTCTTTATGACAGAGTGTATTCACACACACACATTCACAGTCATAATGACTTACAGCTTGCTTTAGTGAAATGTGACAAGCGGGGCGAAATGTATTGATCAGTGCAACATGATTAAAGACTTGTTGGACGTGGTAGTCAGATTAGCAGGGATATTCTGAGCTCTCCAGATGAACTCTGCAGTTTCACCACACTGCATGTTGAATGTGCCACTGATGGATGAAGTATTCATGATTTGATTTACACATAAATGGGAATACTTTAGAAATAAGAGCGGGAATGTAACTCTTTTGTGTCTAGAGATTAAAACCTTAACTCTGACAAGCATTATTAGTTTTTTTTTTTACCAGCCAGCTTTTTAGAACAACAAAGAGCTGCCAGGTTTCTCATTTTACTGCAGAAATATAAACAGCAGTAGGCTAAACAGTGGAATATTTGTTTTAAAAAGTAATTGTATGTCCTGGCAGTCTAGCACTGTCTATAACTGCAAAGTGGAGAGCACTCAGCATTTACCTCCACCAACATTCCAACATTTTTGTTTTGATAAATATGCAAATCTGGGCTAAATTGACTTGACTTGTTGATTAGGTTGGTTGTGTCTTAGTAGAGACAAAATTGTCAACAAATGCTCTATCTTGCAATGTTACAAAAAACGAAATATAGTTTCCTATATTAGGATCCAGATCCTTATCAGCATCAAAATGCTTAGTTCTTCCTTGACTTCTCCCCTCATTCTACAAAGTTTCATCAAAATCCATCCATTATTTTTTGAGATATCCTGTTGACAATCAGACAGACAAATGTGGATTGAAAAATAACCTCCTTGATGGAGCTCGGCTTTTAATCTGGCCAAGGAGGTAATTTTAAAGTAGCATTATATAGTGGAAATTTTAAATGTAGCACAAGGCTCCCGTAAAGTAAATTCCCAAGTATGATTTCTTTCTGCCCACACACACACACACACACACACATACACACCTGTGGTGTTGTCTCTGTACGTTTTATTCTGGGTGTTCCTCATGTTTGTGTGCACACATGCAAATATCTCATGTAAGCATGCATTGATTATGTTGTGCGCATATAACAGGTGCTTCCTTGTGTGTATGTGTATGTGCACCATTTTCATGACTATGTATGCACACAACCATGTGTATACCAAAGGGGCTGTAGCACCTGATGGTGACCTTATGTAAACCAGACAACCTGCTGATCCCACCAACTGGCTGCATAGTCACACATCAGGAGGTACCACTTGTGTTTTTACTCTCAAGTCATACTTTATTCATGGGATAAACCAGCTACCTCCTCCCTGCTTTCCCTCCTCTCACGGAGAGACAGTCAGTAAGCTATGGCTCATCACAACCATCTAAAACTGCTGGTAGCTTTTTGGGCTATTTGAAGTGCTTCCTTCCTAGTTTAGACAGAATCTGTAGATGATAGTAACTGTAAAAAAACATGATGTCAGTAGGGATATTTCAGGACAGGGCAGCATCTCTCATTTTTCTTTTAATAAGGTGTTTATTGAATAATATTTCAGATGGGTGAACACAGCTGAATAACTAAGTATTCATCAGTTATATTACTTTATACTACAATGGAAGTAAGCACTTTGCCCTGTATTCAGAGATCTTGGAAAGACAGACCACTGCAGTGTATTTTGCCATAAGGGGATTGGAGCGGTGGATGTCTCTCACATTGCCCAGTGATTACGGCAGTAACATGATAATCTTCCCGCTCTCTTTAAGCTCTTTCTTTCTTACTGCAAATCCAGGCTGCTGTGAAAGGGAAAGGATTTTTATTTTTATTTTTTTTATGTTTGACGGGCGACCTTTAGTCATGTGAATGGACCTTCTCTCCTCCATTCATTCCCGTTCAGCAGCTTCTCACCCCTTCTATATGATGGAGAATTAAAAGATAAAGGCAAATCCTCATCCAGAGAAAAAGCACCTTTAGCTGCCTCTGGGTGTGCCCAAGCATGTTGTGATTTTGGTGTATGCAGAGACGTGCATAAAATGTTATCTTCTGTTGAAGCAGTTTCTGCCAATCATCTCTGATCCCTGTGATAAGGTGTTGTGACCCTTTTCCCTTAGTAGCATGATGTCAGTGATGGCATTTGATACACACACACACACACACACACACACACACATTGAAACACTCCTGTACATCCATGCACACTGAATAAGCCCTGTCCTATTTGTGTCAGGATGAAGACATACTTTAGATCACCTAAGAAATAAAGAGTTTCAGGAGATGCCAAGTCGCCCACAAGCTGTCCTTCATCTGTGAGATGAAGCCAGGTGGGATTTACACCTGGAGAGCAAGAGAAAGAGTGCGAGAGACTTAAGAGTTGATTTATGGGTATTTTGAGCTGCTTGGCTCCCAACGGAAACCCCTCAAAGCTTTGCAGTGGTAACAGGACTGCCTTGATGTGTGGATTAGCTTCTCGAGAGTTGGAAGGTTTGAGAGCACTATCCCTGAGAGAGCGCTGACAATTCTGATAGTGACTGCCCCCCCACCCACCCACCCCTTTCCTTCCTGATATCCAGTCAGCTCAAGCGCTGCACGGCCACTGTGGCAAAGTGTTGATCCCACAATGTCACAGTCAACTCAAAGAGGTGCTGAAAGAAATCCAATTGAGGAATGGGATTTACTCCACTTAGCTGTGCTTGAAATACAGCCTATTCTTTTCTCCACACAGAGCCCTGTTGCATCCCCCCCACATGGAGAGAGCAAAATAAACAAGTTCAGCCCTCCTCTGGAATAGGTCACTTGGGTAGCATTTGCACTGCGGAGATTTCATGAATTGCTTTCACTATAGTTTTAAAGGATAAGTGAACTGTGCTCACGGTACTGTTCTAATGGATTCCTTAGTTAATCATGACTGTCTTACTAATAGTCTCGAATGACCCATCTGAATGCTTATTATGTCACTATTATCATAATGGTTCATACATTGAGTGTTTTTCTTTCATATATTGAGTATTTTTCTTTATTAGTATCTTTATTAGTATTTTTCTTTATTTTTTATTTTCTTTCTTTATATTTTTTTTATTATATTTCTTTATTTATTGGGGTCTCTATGAATTATGGTAAGAAACATCCCACATACAACATAAATCCTGATTATCCTGTCATTCTCCTCCATGATCCATATTCCTTCTCCTTCCACCCATGACCTTTTTAATCCCCCCCCCCCNGCCCCCCCCCCCACACACACACACATCCTGGCCCTCTATCTTTTGCATCTGACACCCCTGCAAGGTTGATCAGAGATAGGACAGAGTGTTCACTAACATCTAGTCAGGGTAGACGTTTCCTGAAAGTCCAGACTGCTGTCCAACGGAAGGGTACATGCTGGCTGTGCCATGTTTGTCCAGGTGGGGACCCATCAGCCATCTGCACCAGGCATGAGAGGCTACCTGAGGGTTGGTGCCTTGGGTTCAGGTTGGGTCATTTTTATAGAGCAGAGCAGTAAGATCAGAATTGAATAATTAAGTACAAAACTGAAATAAAAAAAACTTTCTGTACACAAACAGGATTTTTTTTGACAAACTACATCTCTGTTCTCTTACTGGGGAACATGAGATTCTGCCAAAATGGCACTTGAAACTTGTTGTTTTCCCCATCCTCATTGTGATAATGAGTGGAATTTTAATGAGGGAGAAAAACAGGAACAAAGTTTAAATTGGAATCAAGTGAGAGTGTAGAATTCATGCATTTGTAGCAATATATGAAATGTTGAATGGATGAGTGTCCGCTCATGACCTTAATAAGATGAACATCTGCTCATGACCTTGTGCCCTTGACAACAGGAATATTTTTATTACCAGTACCTGATTCCACCACCATGAAATTGCCTGCACTCAGTTTTAAAGGGGAGGCTCACTCTTCCTGGCTCATCACCCCTGAGACGTGAGGATCACAAGTAACGTTGGACAAGCTCCCCTGCTCATCAGCTTACGAGGCTCCCCCCACCATTTATTATGGCAAATGGTGCTGCAAATCTTCACTGACTCGGTGCTTTCACACACCTCTATATCTACGGCACATTTATCAGGGGCCAAGAGACATGTTTGTAAGTAATTAATCACAGAGGTAGTGCCTGTTGATGAATGTCAGCGTGCAGCAGGAGACAGGCGGGGATTAGCCAGCAGACCAGATCTCTCCTTGCTATCACTGCCTCCCCTGTTAATGAAGCCATCTTTGACAAATACGGATGAGTGTCACCAAGTGAACACAGAAGTGAGTGACGGGAGGGAGGCTTTCATCCACCCTCCTCCTCCTCNCTCCTCCTTCTCAACCATCACACTGCTGTAAGGAAGATGAGCACAGCTGCATTAACCCACTTTGCTGTATACTGTAGTTAGCATGCCTGAGGAGATGAAACTGGGCTCAAGATGAGTTCACTTATTTAAAAAAAAAAAAAAAAAAAANCCCTCTGTTCTTCCTGGCATGCACGCCATCGGCAGCATTCCGTTTTTGTACCAGGCTGAATAGATGTGGCGTTGATAAACTCCTCTCTTACAGTCCAGCATCTGTAATGTTTGCATGTTCATGGATAAATACATCAAAGTTTCATAATATCACGGTCCCATACACAGCCAGGTCTGAATGAAAATAAGATCAAGTTTATGGAGGCTAATTAATTTGCTGAAAATCCCTATTTCCCAGTGGTATCTCTCCCTGTTCTTTAATTAAGCTAATTATGAATCACAATTTAGCTGTGTAGATTCAATCCAGTGATCGCTTATTATCAAAACCAAGTAAATATTTGACTTTACAAGTGAATTCCGAAAAAACTTCATTTAAATATTATTTCATAAACTCATCTGACAAAGCATCATTTAGCAAACAAATAATCATAATAAATGATAGGGATATAAATTAGAATGCACATTATTTATAACCCTAATGGAGGTTGAATAATTACTTATTCTATGCCTAAATTGAGTTCCACGGACTGTTTGTCTGCCATATGTAGATGGATCACCCCATGAGTTAAATGAGCAAATAATTTAACAAAGTTTTGCACACCCCTCCCTTTACAGAGTGCTATTATCGTACTGAATATTAATAAACTGTAACACAGGGTGTTTTTTTTCTTCATCAGGGGAAAAAAAAAAAAACATGCTGAGAGATAGATAATTGCTGTATTCAGTGATCAGTGTAATTAGTTACTGGCAAATACCAAGTGAAGTGAACTTAATGTTACATGAGTCATGACATCCCTGTGGTGCATTTATCAAGGGAAACTGGGGGTCAGAGCTGTGAAAATCATTTAGAGGAAGCAGACCTCTGAGAGCCCTTCAAAAATTGTAAATAATGGTAATAATCTAACCTTGAGTACAAGTATGTGAGTTCTAGGGAATTCATTGATTTGGATTAGGTAAATTGTTTGACATAAGAGATAATTTTTCTGACTTTATCTCTATTTCTCACAGTACCATGACATGGAGGACCTTCATTTTTCTTTCAGGATGGCTCAAGATTTACCTCTGTTTGTGGCTGACATTAAACTCTTTCTCTCCATTTTTTTCCCACCCATTCCTCGCTTTCTCTGCTCTTCCCACTTTTATTCTCTTAGGTAACTTCTATGGAACTCCGAAGCCTCCAGCAGAACCCAACTTGGTCCAGCCTGACCTGGTGGATCAAGTGCTGTTTGATGAAGACTATGGTGGTGAAGTCCCCAGGAAACGCACCACCTCTGTCAGTAACATGGACAGGAAGGACAGCGTGGTCCCCGAGGAGGAAGATGATGATGAGAGGCCACCGCTGGTCAATGGATTGCCTGGTCAGTAAATGTCAAAGCTCAGAATGTCATACTGTGTGGAAAAGAGAGAGAGAGAGAGAGATGTTCAAATCAGTCACGTAAACGAATGATAAGAGATTTTTTGGACTACAATCACCTAAGCATATAGATTCATAATCTGTCTTAAAGGAGCATACTGGTGATTTTGCATATTTGAGCCCAATAAATACTATCCACATACACATGACGTTGCTTCCAACCATTTTCCAAACCATAAAACTATATTTTAACTTTCCTGTTATTTTGCCAAATCTCTTAATCTTTCAAAATCAAATGTTCTGGTGATACATCCACCTTAAAATTAAATGTTTTGCTTGCTAACACATATGTCAGAATGTGACATATGTGTTAGCAGGTAGAAGGCATGGTATTTTTTTTTTTTTTTTTTTTTTTTCTCTGTAAAAGCCACCTTCTCCTGAGACTATATTCCCTGGTGGACACATATAGTTTCTTCAGTGCAGCTCTGTATTAAGTAACTTTGACAAAAATAAATAAATAGATAAATAAATAAGAATCATATTTGGTTTGTTGTGATGGATTACCTCTCAAGCGTGTTTCTAGTCTCTACAAGTTGACTTTAATAGCATAATGGAATAAGCTTAAACCAGTGGCAGGTCTGAAAGGCAAGAAACCCAATTCTAATGTTTACCGCTCCAATAGTATGTTTTGTAAAATGTTTGGCCCTAATGTAACATGTAAGTAGGTTGTATTTATTGGGCTCAAACATGCAAAATAACCGGTATGCTCATTTTATGCTCCCTTTCTCACCCTGTCAATTTGTCATTTATTTGCCAATCAAAAGGCATTTACATTGTCTTTTTCTTAAATCAATGGCATATCGGGTGGCATTTATCTCACAGTAAAATTTAACTTCTTGCAAAATGTTTTTGAAAATCAATTGAATGTACTCTTCTGTGATTAACAAGTAATTTGAAACTGAACTAAAGACTGATGCTTTCTTCCATGTGACAGCACTCAAACACATTCAAATGTGATAGCTACACTGTTGCTACACTTTCCATTTTCAATGGACATTACTGTTACAGTAGGTAGACCCTATTACCTGCATCGAGGAGGTCATGTTTTCACAGCTGTTTGTGTCTCTATTAATCTGTCATTTTATCAGCAAGATAGTTCAAAAAGTCACAGATGGATATGAAATTTTGCAGAAAGGCAGGACTTGGGTCAAGCAGCAGTTGATTAGATTTTGAAGCTGATCTGAAGTTTCATTAAGATAGGGCTTCCATACATATATTTCTGTGTATTTCTAAAAAACAAGAATCAGTCTTAACAAAAAAAAAAAAAAATTAAAAAATCAGTTTTGACAAATTTTTAATTATAGGTACAGATCCAGAAGAAAATGATGACCAATAAAGCTTTAAAATGAATTTGCATGATCAGTCTTTTTATAATCATCTGGCTTTATATTGGCAAAACAATGAAATCAAAGGGCTTTGGTGAGGTAATGGCATTCAGTATAATAGATACATGTTTATATGAGGCAATAAAAATAGTCCTGCAAAAAATCCTATGTTGTGAATGTTACAGTGTTTACTCGATAGTGTTTTGAATATGTTGCCTTTTCTGTGGATGTAAATGGGGTGGATAAAAAATATTAGAAATCCAGTATATGAATGACATTGCATGGATATACTACAACACTTTTGTATTAATTGCACTGTTAGATTACACAGGTGTATCTAATAAACTGGAAATTCGATGAATTGCAGGTCACCTTGAGAAAGTGTCACCAGACAGCAGGACACTGTGTACGTGATCAATCAGGACAACTTTTCAGCTCTCCAAGGAGTAGATCTGTCCCGAATGCTCACAAAGAGAACAGAACTCCATGAGAAATAGGTTACATGCTGCGCCTCATACCTGGGTTTTTACTAAGAGAATCGGGTTAACATTAAGACAGGTCCAAGCTGACAACGGTATTTTATTGTTTTTGCAGCAAAACATTGAAATATTGTTTTGACAGTCACAGCTCACATTCTGCTTGCTCAGCTGTTCAAAGGATTCACAGATTTCCAAAGTCTGTTTACCCAGCCTTTCTGTCATATTGAAATCAAACACAAAACGATGAGACATCCAAGACTTCTTTTTACAGAAAGCAGCCAGTCACAAATGACTGCTTTGCTGCAGCCAGAGGGCATAAACTGGGGCTCGAAAATTCTCAGACCAGCCATAGATGGGCGGAGTTATGGTTGAATGAAAAAGAGGTTNCTGGGGCTCGAAAATTCTCAGACCAGCCATAGATGGGCGGAGTTATGGTTGAATGAAAAAGAGGTTAATAGAAAATGTGAGCTTTAGGTCTCTAAACTCTTGACTGCAGCTTCCCCATCTTTCCTTCCACTAATCCTCATCATCCCTTTCCCTGCTCTGCACCCCTGATAACCTGTCTCATCTCGTCAAGTGGGCCCGACTCTGCAGTGAACCTGATTGATGACCTCTTATTCTTTATATGGCTACAGCACGTACAGCATCTTCAGAGTGGCGTGTGGATTTTCTGTGTGTCTGCGTGTTAGTGTATCACTGTGTCTATACATATGAAGCATGTGTATA
The DNA here is from genome assembly GCA_014773175.1 of Lucifuga dentata. Lineage (NCBI taxonomy): Eukaryota > Metazoa > Chordata > Actinopteri > Ophidiiformes > Bythitidae > Lucifuga > Lucifuga dentata. Next base: position 83,695 of record VXCM01003255.1, read on the forward strand.
TGTTTGTCTGTGTGTTTCATATCAGAGAGGTGAAATAAATCATGTCCTGTAGATTATCAAACCTGTTGATGCTGAGAAGGGGGATTTTATGGATGGGGTTTGCTGCAATTTCCAATTCAGTCTAACATTCAGGTGAGATAACTACAAAGAAATATAACTCATTGAAATGCTGTTTATAGCATGTCACATCTTTTGTTACTGGTGAATTGTTAGCTTTGCATTCAAAGAAAGGGATGAAAAGGAATCTTGTTTCTTCCTGTTAGAAAATCAGCTTCTGAAGGTGATGGTAAGTGAATTAGCAGGGCCTTTGTTGTATAGATGTTTAATTTTATTTTACAGCAGTTTCTCATTAAAGGGAAATGAGTACAAATGTAATCGAGTAAGCTATATATACTGTATATAAGAGCAATGGTACAATATTATCATACAGAAATTGCCCTGAGCCTCAAATGGCCCCTTTTAATGTGAATTCCTGTCTTTATCATTGCTACCCACAGGGAATATATGCATACATATTGGCATAAACATTCAGACTGCATGCACATGCAAATGTAAAACAGCCCTTTGGCGAGCATGCACCCCAACACCATCACTCACATGCAAATCCTACGAGTGACATCGGTCCTGCCTCCTCTTGCGTAGAGCAAGCTTGGAAAACAGGAGGACTGATTTGTGCTTGCAGGCTAACCTTTCACTCTGTCTGCTCTGGCCTGATCTGTTTTTTGTCTTTATCGATCCTTCCACTTTTCTCTCCAGAGCACAAAGACAGGGCAGATTGGAGGAAAGCTGTGCCTAGCTACAACCAGTCCAGTGGCACCATGGACTTTCGTACTTGGAGCTCTCTTCCCCGTGATGACAGCCTGGAGCCTCTGCCCCTTAACTGGGAGATGGCTTATACTGAGACCGGCATGGTCTACTTCATAGAGTAAGTTAAGTCATGTGATTGGACATTTTCTTGATTTTTTTTTTTTTTTTTTTTTTTTTTTTTGCTTGGTTTAACCCAAGTGGAGTTATACTTTACAAGTGTAAACCTTTCAGAGAATAAAAGTATTTGTAAAACACATATGTAGTTAAATTGTGTTCTCAAAGTCCCACAGTGGCTGAATAGACCCCAAATAAATCCTATCCCACAAATCATCTTTTGTACTAAGTCTGAAGTGGATCAGTGGGTTTCAAAAATGTGTGGTCTGCTAAAATTTATGGATTAGGTTCCCAAATCTGCACACAGAATAAATCAAGGACAGTGACAGCTGAGATTTAAGCTTTTTTAAACATGTTTCTTTCTCCAAACCCAACCGGATTACATTTTGGATTGTGCAGAGCTAAGATGACTTGGTGGGATATAAACTACAAGTGCTAATTGAGAAATTTGAGCCTGACACAAAATGGTGTGAGCACAGGCTGTAATATCTTTCTTACTTCCAACTTAATTACAAGTTCCATATGTACCCAGGTGTCTGAGCTGTACAGCATGGACAAACTAAATAAATGTTCATTGTAAAAATGTGCTCAACAGAATTTACATGTGGGAGGGATGATCCTAAAAGGCCTGACCCCCNACACACACACACACACACACACACACAAAAACCCTGAAATGATCCAGAAGATCCATAACCACCAACCCAGCAGCACATGGCCAATAAAGAATGTCCGAAAAGAGGGTTCATGCTGATCTGATGATCTGGCAGTGCAGAAGGATTCAGCTTGTTGGGTTCAAAAGCTTCTGAGTCTTGACCAGAAACACGACATGCACAATATGTCCTGTGAAAATGGTGATAGTTACAAAGTGGTGATATTTATTCCAGATAAGTTCTTGCATCAGTTTGTGGCCATAAATAAGACTCACTTCCAACCAAAGTCAAAACAGAGAAAACCTGATGTTCAAAATGTCCCATGAAGAAGACATGGCATCTGCTTTTGGAATGCTTCAGGTGTTATGATGTTAGATTAAGTCTCAAAGAGACAAACAATTACTGGAGCATTAAGACAAATTGACATGGGAAGCAACAATGTCATGTTACATTAGGACAATACATCCACACACACATCAGTTGTCACCATGGCTGCTATCCATGATTGTGGCTTTGAACCAGTTCAGTCAGTCATCCTGCCAATGTAATAAACTTCACAAGAATTCAGAAGAATCCAAGCCCCATGCAGATTGTGTAACTGAAAACTCCTGAGCTTAGACTACAAAGCCCAGCACTTCAGCAGGGCAGAAGAACTCATTTTTATTCCCAGTCATCACAACTGTTTCAGGAGGTTTTCATTTCTTACACAGCTTTGTAATATCAGCTCCTCATAAAGACAAGACAACCAATCAATACTTCAATATTAGAGAAACTGGGGCCTGTGTATTTGTGTGGGTGGATGTACACACACATGAGTGTGTGCATGTGTTTTATTTATATTTGGCTCTGAGCCACTTGTCTCTGAAAATATCATAAAACCATTGTGATTTTCCCTCTGATTACACACCTCAGCTGGTTTAGCACATGATGATAAATGAGACTGTCATGTTTCACATTCAGAGGCCTCCTTCCTTTGGAAAAGGCCACCTAACCATAAATGTGTTAATGTGACAGCCACTGGATCACATGTTTGTTGATGAATTCAGTAACCTTTGTGCATGAGAGCATGTTATACAGGAGGATACTGCTGCCATTCTTCTTTCATGGCACTTCCTTTTGTTACTTGGTTTTACCACATCGGCATTTACTCTGCTGTTGAAAGATTTTACTGTTAGTAAAATATTGTTTCCTGGCTGACTCCACAGTCACAATACCAAGACCACCACGTGGCTGGACCCCCGTTTGGCTAAGAAGGCTAAACCCCCTGAGAAGTGTGAGGATGGAGGTAGGTACATTGCAAATACATCCCTACTAGAAACAAGTCAATTATTTAGTAATTTATTATCAAGCAAAATATCTACTACCAAAGTAACAGGAAATCACTTAAGATTTCTTGAAACAAGCATGAAGATCCAATCCACCTACTACAGCTTATAATAAAGAATTCCATTTAAGGCTGTTCAGTGTCATATAAGAAATGAAAGTTTGGAAATTCATGTTTTATGTGTTTGAAACCATATTATTTGCCTTCTGATTTTTCTCATTTGAGATGGTCATTCTTATCAAATATTATTATTTTGGCCAAGTATGTAAACAAGAAATGGCATGTGTTTTGTTTTGTTGTTGTTGTTGTTTTTTTACAGAACAATGTTGAAGGGTCACATGGGAAGTGTGGAGCAATTTTCTTGAATAAGAGCAATTTTCTAAATGCTAGTGCTGTGTTCTACCATATTCTGTTCTGATCTATAGGATCCTGTGACAGGATTGTCTTAAGGAAATATGAATTTTAGAACTCAAGAACAGACAAAATGACTTGTTAAGAAATCTTCACATCGGTTTAATTCTTGAAATTAGCAAAGCCATTTTGTTTTCGTCATGTGTCACATGTCAAGGTCACACAGTCCACTTGGCAGACTTGTTTCTAGTGAGCGCCAACTGGAAAATAAACTTGATTACAAATTCAAGATAATTTCTCTTGGAGAGTCTCATGATCTCATGTGCTGTATATGGTACTCGTTGTTAGATTGTTTTCACAGGCAAACAATGAAACTTTGCACTGCCCTTTTTAAAAGCCCCATCATTTAAAACATACAGTAACCACAAGGATTGCAGTTGTACACGTTTTTGCAACTATCGAGTCAGGGTTTAGTTTATTTCCCTGGAAATCCAGACTTGCCTTTGTGTCCCCAGGATGCTGATGTGGGCTAAATGCAGATGGATACAGAGTGAATATTGCTGAACCCTTGAAGGCTGGTTTTAATGGGTTCTTATTGGCGGTTGGGCGTTGGTGTGTTGCTTCTCAATAGTAACTCCAAAGCTTTTTCTTGCATGAACACTCTCTCTCTCTCTCTCTCTCTCTCTCTCTCTCTCTCTCTCTCTCTCTCTCTNCCAAAGCTTTTTCTTGCATGAACACTCTCTCTCTCTCTCTCTCTCTCTCTCTCTCTCTCTCTGCATGATATGTTCATCTAGGCATGACTTACATCGATTCCAGCCTTCCTGCTTGTTGTAACTGCAAAATTCTTCACTAAATTATGTTAGGCTGTTGTCATGGCTGCTTTCTTACGCTAAACATTCCACTCAGGGGGAAAATACAACAGTTACTACTGCTGCTGTACCTCACTATCATGCTGGATCCAGTGCTCGTCACAAGAGGACGACACACGCGTACAGATACCTTACATATACAGTACACAAATACATGCACATACACAGAGGACACATTCAGAGCCCTCCACAAGTATGAGCAACCTTGGTAAATGAAAGCAAAGTGGGCTGTGATTTAAAAAAAAAAAAAAAAAAANAAAAAAAAAAAAAAAATACATAAGTGAAAGGAAAAAGAAATTCTTATCACGAAACAAATATTTTTCTCAATCGGCTTGGCGGCAACTGATCGTAGTTTTGGAGACTTTCTGACCCCAAGATCCAACTAACATCTGCAATTTTCCAGCTGTGATCCTTGGAGCTTTGGCCATTTAACCATCCTCATCACTGTGCGTGGGCTCAATATCGACACACATCCTCTTCCAGGCCTATGAAAATATATTTGTTTCATGATACCAATTTCTTTTTCCTTTCAATTATTTTACTTTAATTAAAGGTTATATTTTTGTTAATATTTTGAATGNTCTTTTTCCTTTCAATTATTTTACTTTAATTAAAGGTTATATTTTTGTTAATATTTTGAATGAAAGCTCAAGAGGATAAACATAAAGGCATTTTCCCTTTAATTACTACTGAAAATGAATGAAGGGTTATGACTTTTCTGTCCTTTGTCTTCCATTCTGTTATATCTCTTTGTGTGTGTTTGTGTGTGCGCGCACACTCCCTATTTGCATATTTCACTGTAGCTAAACACAATTGCACACCTATTTTCTCAGAGTTACCCTACGGCTGGGAGGAAATTGACGACCCGCAGTATGGCACATACTATGTTGAGTAAGTTTCATTGATTTATTGAGTTTTGTAATTTCCAAGTGCTTCAACAGCCATAACACAAATAACACAAATGTTTTATCACACATCCTTGCAAGTGCGCTGAACACTCTCACGTTTCACTAGAGGGATCAGGGCACAAGTGCATCTTACACTGCTTAGTGTACATTAGTTGTGGACCCGCACAAATCAATACTGTCTAAAAATAAACAAATGGATCTGGCGCATGGTTTATTTTGAATGTGTTCATCTGGTGTGAGGATGCTCTTGAGTTATGTAACGTGCAGAGAGGAAGCATTTATCTGGAGAACAGTTGAAAGTGCTGATCAGGATTTTCCAGTTGTGTATCAGTGGGTGGCAGAATCAAACTCTGTGGGTAATAAAGCAGTGACCTGTATGTGAGTGTTAGGCTGATTGTGCTCTCGCTGTGTTCTCCAAGCATTTGTATTAAGTAAGTGTGTGTGTGTGTGTGTGTGTGTGTGTGTGTGTGTGTGTGCCAGTGTATGCGTCTTTACTGTTGTCTGTTTGTCTGTGTGCAAAATGTGTTTTTGTACTCCCCATCCCAGCGGGAAATCAGCGAAACCCAGTCATTGTGACAGCAGTACAGAGAGTGGGGAGATTTTTAACTAGTATGAAGGGTTGTATGAANGGGGGCTGGAAAGCAAGGCAGCAATCTGTTGTGATGAAAAGAGAAAAAAAAAACTCATTTATTGCTCAGGCTGCAGAAACATCCCTCTTAACTAGAAGTGATGGGAGCTGAAAAGTCGCATTGTTGGGACAAAGACAGTCAGTGGCACGTGGATGGAGCTGCAGGTGTTTTAGCTTGAAGTGATCAACCTATGAAACAAGCTTTTGCTTTGTATGCCAGTGGGACAACAGATTGTTTACCTTGTTTTCGAGGAACAGGATGTTGCTGGCATTCAGGGGTTCATTTTCTACAATATGAAATGGCTAAGAGCCACAGTAGCATTTCCACACACGAAGAGGAGTATAGCCAGCCTTTATTGTGCTGTGTTCATGAATATATTATAATGGCGCCGCTATAGCAGCCCTCTATTATCAAATCATGGTTCCTTTAGGGGAGATGCATACATAATTGATTGCATTAAAATGGTGCAATGAGCTTGCTATGTGAGAGGTGTACGTGGGTACCATATCTGTGTGTGTGTGTGTGTGTATGATTTCCAAATCTCCTCAATCTGCGTGTGTTTATCTTCTAGCCACATCAACCAGAAAACCCAGTTTGAGAACCCAGTCCTGGAGGCAAAGAAGAAGCTAAGCCAAGAGACGGCTGCCCTCCAACAAGCTGCAGCACCTTCTCAAGGTAACAATGGATGATTGTCTCCTTCTTTAGCTTGCTTTGTATTTGTTAAAAAAAAAAAAAAAAAAAAAAGGTCATAATGCATTGAAGAACATACAGAATTTGATGTATTTATACATTCCCATGCACGGGTTCATGACCTTTAAAAATATGGAATATTGTCCCTTTGTTTTGTATGTTTGAAATCTTTTCCATGTCTCCAAGTCATGCAAATATGACTATAATTACTTCCACCATCTTTTTGACTTACACTGTCACTGCCTGTTTGGGTAAAAAGAAACAGCAGAAAAGATCCCAGTCACCTAGAAAGATGAAACTTGTTGTTTTCCCTCAACTCTAATTTTATCTACTCCTTTTTCTCGACTTGTTCTTTCATTGTACTGCCACAGCAGGAGCTATGGCTTTGTTGAAGGCTTGCAACATTTATTCTATTTTTGCATTCACTCTAAATCACTCTGGACACAAGCTAAATGTCTAAAGTCTAATTGTAGTTTAATTACTTTGGCCTGAGCTCTGCAGACAGATTGACCCTTTAACCCCAGTCAGTGTGGTATGATGAATATGTTTTCTTAGAATAGAGAGCAGCGGGTATGTTGTCATTTCATGCAAGGTCAGCTGCACGGTCTGTGTTAGCGTTGGTAGTCTCAAACATTCCCAGCTTGGCAAAATGAACCTTTTTGTGATGCATTCATCTAGTTTTGTCAGTGCTCCACTAATGGTCTTTTCTTTGGATTGACATGCCATTTTTCTCCTGCAATAAACATTGTGAATTAAGTATGTTTCCATTACAATGGATGTATAATGGATTATTGTGCCACAGCAGTGCAGATAGACGTGTATCGCTGGCGAGATCTCAGGGAGTGACAGAGGGAATGCATGGGAGGAGGCTGGTTTTTAGCTATATGTGTGGCACCAGCTGCTGGAAAAGCACATCAGAGAGGCCAAGTATAATAAGACATGCCTGTGTTCAGGTGTATGGTGACTGAGGAAACCGCCATCTCGCCCCCTGATCACAGATTATACAACCTAGTGAGCTGTCAGACGGTTGCTATGATGAATCCAAAACATCATCAGTCGACGGTTACACCCCAGGCTAGGTTTCAGATTTTTACAATTTTCCAAGACCGGAACAGCCAGGGAGTTTCATATGAGTTGTTTCTTTGGTGCTAAAACTGCAGCCGAGACTCATCTGTAGAGTGTTTGTCAGTCAGCCAACATACCAGGGTTTGTACTTACGTGTGCTCCATGTCTGCTTTGTTCTGGTTGGTTGTCTACATTGTACGTGATAGTTAGCATATTAATCAGTTCTTGGCCTCGCAAGAGCAGTCGTTTAAAAATCTGCTCTTCATGCTGCTTTTTTTTTTTTTTTTTNTTTTTTTTTTTTTTTTGAAAACAGGAGCTGCTGTTGCTTCGATGATGCAGAACAGTGTCTGCTCAATTATGTTGAATAATGTCACTGGATATTTACAACGCCATTGAGTCAAACATGGGAAATCAAAAATCACGGCTGTTTTATGTGGTGGATCTCATGGTTTCCTCTGGATTTCAAAGTCTGCCCACAAACATTGGCACAGATCTTCTTTGGACTCTCCCACACAAGTACAAGCCCGCACACGCCACACACACTTCCTCAGCTTGTTTTGTCTGTCTCTTTCTCCCTGCATTGCCTCTATTTTTTTCTTCAAACAAAACATGCAGTGAGCTGCATTCCAGCTGTTACCGGAGGGAGAAGATGCACGTTTGACATTGAGTTTATTGAGTTTATTGAGCAATTTGAGCATGATTATGTAAATTAACTTCATTCCTGAAGCAGTGTGGACATCTGTAGTCCACGCTGCCTGTGATAACTTACAGCCACTCACAGATGTTCATGTTCATGTCTGTAGTGGCTGTTTGTAACTGCTGAATTATTTGATATGAGAATGACATTTATCTTAGCGTTAATAAAACTGAAGAAAATGAGAGAAAAGGTGTTACTTTATAGCTAAGTTGAAAAAAATTACTAAGATATTTTCATTATATTAAGCTACAGTTCCACTTTTTTAACAAAAATATACAGCTATAAATTTATGTACAAAGAAAAGACATTTTTAGGCTGTGTGGACATACCGTAAGTTGATGTTGTCTTGAAAAACTTTAAAAATCACAGCAAAATGTAATCCATCAAATAGCACCTCTTCCTCAAACTTTATGTCCAAGAACGCTTCATAACCTTTGCACTCTTTCTGCCTTTCATTCTTGCTGAACTGTCTTTACCTGTTGGTGATGCTGGTGAATATTTTCACAAAGTCCGATTAATCTAGTAGTTTAACCACCTTTATGGTGGTTGGTAAACAAAATGCATTGAAACCTTTTCAAAATACAGAATACTTATTGTTGACAAACCTTGATCATTTTTCAAATAACTTAAAATTATTTGGTAGATAAAAATATTTCTCTCAAAGGTTGCTTTGCTGTAATTCGACAAGCTATTTCCAAATGTGTAACGAGTACTTGACTTGCTATTCCCAGTGACTGATAGCCACATCACATTCTCTCAATATACCTGTACGTGCACTGTAATTTGCACCATTTGTCACCGCCGGCTTTAGCTGCACAGTTTTCTAGTTGAAGCTATAACATAGTCCAGGCCAGAAGCCATCAGGCAGAGAGGAAAAACTGTTGCGTCCATGATCTAAAGTGCTGATACCACAGTAATGTCAGATAGCGAAGCTGCTCAATTTAATGCAGTGTGACCCTGACACTTGGTTATCTACAATAATATGCATGCCACAGCCAAGCTGCTGGTCTATACTGATGTTGCCACTGACCTTAAGTTGTTCCTCTACTCAAGTTATAAAAAGTCTGCACTCACAAACCTTTTTTTTTTTTTTTNAAACCTTTTTTTTTTTTTTGTCTGAGTCACTGACTGCAATAGGAAGAGGATAAGAGAGGACACATCAAAATTAAACTGCTGAACAGTGTCAGAGGTGTTATTTTATGCTCCGGTCTGAAGTCCTGTGAACACATTTTGCAAGTAAATTAACAATACAGATAACATTTTAGATCATTTTATCTGCTGCATTTGCCTTGTGGGCTCCTTTCATGGCAGAGGTGTTCATAAAGATCTCTGTTGTCAGAGTTTTATCTAATTTAGGCATGTATAACATTCCTTTTAATTAGAAATGGCTAACTGCTATGTTGATCCTTAGTACGTTAGAGTATAATTGCTGTGCATTACAGACATTGAAGGATTTTGCCATCTTTTAAGAAGCATACACATTTATTAATCAGCATTTCTTCTTTTGATGTTGAGTGCTGTTTTGAGATTTCAGTAGTGTTTGATGATGGATTCATTCAGGCTCTCTGTCTACACCCC
>VXCM01003255.1:93388-151364 GCA_014773175.1 Lucifuga dentata
CCCCCAATCACAACCATGTACACACGTTTTCCCGCATACACACTGTGTGCAGGTAAGGGCAGTACGTCTGGCTTCACTGCAGACCCCAGCGAGCTGAACGGTGAGTTGTACCACACAGTCCTGAAGAAGAGCTCCCAGGGATTCGGCTTCACCATCATCGGAGGTGACCGCACAGATGAATTTCTGCAGGTGAAAAACGTGCTCAGCGATGGTCCTGCTGCTCACGACAACAAGATGGCATCTGGTGAGCCTTCGCAGATGTATTCCCACAATTTCAAAAGACAGAGAACTGGATAGGGTATCCATGTTTATGTTCCATGGCTCATCGACTTGAAAATTCATTTGCTTTGTATAATAGCCGCACTTTTGTCAGGTAGCTTGCCCGGTGTTCAATTCAGTATATAATTGCTCATTTCTGCTACAATTTAAAAGTAGGTTAAACAGGTTAAAAGTAGGTTAAAGAGGTTAAAAGCTTTTAGCAGATAACTGTAACTTACCACAGTCATGAACCTGGAGAAATTTATTTTACCACTGTGTTTTTCACTTACCTTGACATCATGTCCCATGAGTTCAACAAGACAATAACAGCAAATCTAGCTCTTGTCAAGGACATAGTTTTGTGGGCAGTCAGATTATAGTTTATGTGAAGCCATCTTACATCGTTGTTGTTTAGGTTCTGATCTTGCCATTGCCTTGCAGCTGTCAACATAACCAATAGCTATGAGGTGTGTGTGTGTGTGTGTGTGTGTTAATATTGTCTATGTGTGATGGGTACAATGGTAAGATATGACAGGAAACTACACACATCTCCCCTCTGCGCTGTGATGGCTGAGAGAGCTGTTGAGGTCTCAGTAAAGGAGAAGCATAAAGAAAGTAGGAACAAATGTCAAGCTGAGGATAAAAGGAAAGGGAAAAGGCAGCTGGAATTGCCAAAATGAAAAAAAAAAAATAAGAGCAGTGAAAAGGAAAGGGACACTTTAGAAGATATATCAGTCTGACAATGGAAAGAGTAAGTGCTTTCTAAAGCAATCTAGAGAAGTGATGTCTGTATTAAATATCAAAAGAGAAACTTCCCTTGCCACTTCTTTTCTTCTCCCTCTGTCTCAGGTGATGTGATAGTTGAAATCAATGGGATGTGCGTGTTGGGGAAGACCCATCCAGAGGTGGTGCAGATGTTCCAGTCCGTTCCCATCAACCAGTATGTAGATATGGTCCTTTGCCGTGGCTACCCACTCCCCCCAGATGTGGACCTAGACAACGATGACCCTCTTCCACCTCCTCCTCCGCCACCAGCTGCCGCCCAGCCCCAGCAGGCCTTGCATGGAGGAGAGGTGGTGANCACCTCCTCCTCCGCCACCAGCTGCCGCCCAGCCCCAGCAGGCCTTGCATGGAGGAGAGGTGGTGACAGCTGTGCCCCTCATCAATGGACAGCCTCTGCTTGTGAAAGGCGATGTCCTGCACGGCTCCTCTCAGGAGCTCCATTATGTCACCACCGATGCCAGTGGGCGGCCTGTCGTCGCAGCCTTGCCCAATGGGAGGCAAGGGGAGCGGATAGAGGTAGCTACAGGGATGCTGCAGCCAGAGCTGGTGAGCGTGCCACTGGTTAAGGGGCCTGGAGGATTTGGGTTTGCAATCGCTGACTGCCCATTGGGCCAGAAGGTGAAGATGATCCTCGATGCCCAGTGGTGCTGTGGTCTGCAGAAAGGAGATGTCATTAAGGAGATCAATAGGCAGAATGTCCAGACGCTAAGCCATGCACAAGTAGTGGATATTCTCAAAGACCTACCAGTGGGCAGCGAGGTGAATGTGTTAGTGCTACGAGGAGGTGAGACTGAAACAACACAGCATCTGTTAATCTATCCATCTATCCTTCCATCTGTCTTCTATCTTTCTATCCACCCTTTATTCTCTTGCTTAGTACCATCAGTGTGTTACATCATTTGCTATTGCTGTCCATACAACTTCAACAGTGCCCATGGCAGGTGAGGTCAGCGTGCTGATACTGACAGGAGGTGAGGTGGTGTTGGGAGGGGGGGGGTCATGGGAGAGCTAAATGATCACCCGATCGCCTGGTTGATGTCACTGTGTCTGGAGTCTGTAGGGTCACCACAGCTTGGACTGCTGTCTTCTTAACTGACTGGATCCACCTTCACCTACTGTAGCTGTGGTGTAGTACTTGAACAATACAGTCATACTTTTACAAACACACACACAAAATGTACATCTCGAGCAGCGTTTCCTCTGTCTCTACTCAGCCCTTCTTTGTTTGCATTGACTCCCAATGAAGCATATTATGGTTGGTTACAAGTCTGAAAGGGGGAATTTGATAAGTATATGGATGTGCTTGATTCCAAGGGAGAGAGGAAGGAGGGTAGGAACCCTTCAGATGTCTCCCACATCCATCTTTAGCCGATGTCTTTAGCCATCCAAGGGAATCACTATACAAGTCAATGAACCCCTGACTGGCTTTGATCACCAGTGGAGTTTGCATTCCTCCATAGACATGGCCCCTTAAAGAGCCATGTTAAATGGCTATAGAGTGGAAGGCCCACAGGGACATCCTCCCTCTAGCCACACCCCAACCCTCCTCTTTCCTCTCCCAAGCACCCACATTTCTCACTCTTGATGTACCACACTACTTCACTGATCCTGCATGACATTGGGCTCATTCTCAGCCGGCCTAACCAAATGAGAGGCAATTTGAGAATTAGCACTCAGAATGACCTTTGGCTTTGAGGTAGAGCGCTCTATGTGTGTGTGTGTGTGTGTGTGTGTGTGTGTGTGTGCATGCGTGCGTGTATGAGTCAGTGGGTGGCACTGTCCCTATGAATCAAAGAAACAAAGAGGAAGTAGAAGAAAAAGAGAGCTATAGGTGTTTCAGGTGTGTGCATACTTCATATTATTTCATGCCTTTGATGCCTTTGATGTTGGATCAAGCCTTTAATGAAGCAGAAAAATGCCACTTGGTTCCCTTTTGCAGCATTAACCCTCATCAGGCCAAGTGTTGGTCTAGCCCTACAGGGCTGTAGGCGCCAGAGGAGTGTTTGTAAATCCAGTTAATGGAGGAAGTAGAGGGAAGGGGAGGAGGGGGCTTTAAGAGATGATCTGTAGGGAACAATCTGAGCACAAGAGGTGAAACGTGTGGCTGTACTGTGCAGTGAACAGCGAGAGGGAAGAGAATTATCGGTCACTGACTTATATGCATGAATCTCTAATGCTCTCATTCGCTTCCTTGCTCCGCACTGGGCTTCTACCATGTAGTCAGCACCTCAGCACATGTACATACAGTCTATTCCCTATTTATCTTTGATCACACATGAATGTATGTTCCCTAATGGAGCGTTCTTTAGTGAGTACACCTCCTGAGTTGAAAGGTTTATTTTTATGCTCACTGCTGCTATTTCTCTGTCAGTCTGTCAGAGAGGCACTGCCATCTGGTGGATGGTGGTGGTGGTTGTTGTTCCAAATCTTATTCGTAACCTTATCATGTGATATGTCTCTTCGTAGGTCTGACATCTCCGGTGAAGAGTCTAAAGCCTGTGAGTAAAAACATATCTTTCCCTATTTCCTCACTATTGTATCTCCTTGGGGACTTAGCCTTCAATTTAATTTCAAAGCTTTTTGTCCTTCAGCTTAACCAGCAAGCCTCTGTTGCATCAAATTAAATGATAGCAATAAATTTGAATATTGATTATGTTCTCGGCACCTCCTTTTGTTTGCTCTGAAAAATGGTCTTAATTACTTCCTTTCAGTATTCGTATTCTCAGGGCCATTGTCAGGGGATTGCAGTGGTAATGAAGCATGGATGAGCCTCTTTAGATATGGTGGTATTATTAATACGACAGTTTTAGATAAAGAAGTTGACCTTTCTGCATGAATAGGCCTGTCATGGCTAGAGGAAAATCTTTCATTTTTGTGCAGATTTTAAATTGCATTTATATGCCATTGCCTAGCCATCAAAACAATGAGAGGAATGTAATGTGAAAACAGTCTATGTTAAAGAGAGCCAGTGAATGGCTTTGATGCTTTAGATATTTTATCGCCCTGAGATTCTGAGGCACTTGCCAGGGATGATGTCTAAAAAAACTATCAAAAGTGTGCAGTGCCCATCATAAGTGAACACCAAGGGATGATCTAATTAAAAATCAAAACAATGAATAATAATTATATGTTGTCCTCATCCAAAATAGTGCTGATGGTGCTTAAAGCAGTAAGTGCTGTTTGAAGGCCCATTTATTTGTTTACAGAGACAGGAAATGACAGCCAGTACAGAGACTCTGGACGGTCTGACAGACTCAGCTCCCCAGGCCCTGCCTTACCACTCCAACACAAGCACCCTGCGATCTGCTGACTCCCCCAAACGAGACGTAACAGAAATGTACCTCAAGTCCAAAGCCCTGTTGGAGAGCAGACGTAAGTGTGGACCAGATCAGTTTTCCTCAGAAATTGCTTTTTTAATGTACATTTCATCCTAAAATATTGTTCTCATGAAGGGTGAATAGTGATGGTATTACTCATCCACAGAGCCTCACGCCAAAGACATAGATGTTTTTCTAAAGAGAGACATTGAGACGGGTTTTGGCTTCCGTGTTCTGGGAGGAGAAGGTCCAGAGCAGCCAGTAAGTACATACATCACTGTTCTAACATGCCTTTGAAAAGCATGTAACTCCTCTGTCATAATATGCATATTTTCATTTGAAATTATTTTTAAGCTTTATTATGTAAAGACTGTACTATAAGTTGCCGTGTTCTAGACTGTATCCTCCATCATATTGACCGTATGCCAGAATGTTTTTCCCCAGGTGTATATTGGGGCCATTGTGCCCAATGGAGCTGCAGAGAAAGATGGTCACCTAAGAGCAGGAGATGAGCTGATTGGCATCGATGGCGTGATGGTCAAAGGTCGTTCCCACAAGCAGGTGCTGGATCTGATGACCAATGCTGCCCGGAATGGCCAAGTCATGTTGACTGTACGCAGGAAAGTGATCTACAGAGGTGAGCAATGAGCCGACATGGAAAACACCTCTCAGTGTTTGAATATTTTATATGCATTTACTGAATTAAACATAATAATCTGACACTTTGATTTAAATAAAAAGATGTTTTATGTCTTTTCTGTACCCTTTCCTGTCAGATGCAACAGAGGAAGAGGCTCAGAGCATGACTCCAGTGCTGGTGAACGGTTCTCCCAAGCTACCTCGCCTACCGATGCCCAGCGCTTTGGACCATGAGTCTTTTGACATCACACTCCACCGCAAGGACACTGAAGGCTTTGGTTTCGTTATTCTCACCTCCAAGAGCAAACCTCCACATGGAGGTGAGAAGTCTCTCAAATCTTGCACCAGTAGCGAAAGAAATTTTTAAACTCATTTGAAATAAAATTCCAGCTTCCTAACATATATTTTTTGGAGATATTGATTGCTTAGTTGATTGCTTGATCCAAAATATAGATTTGCTTGTGATAAATATTACATATCATCATATCATACATATCAGGAGAACTTGAGTGCCTTGAAAGGTGCCTTTAAATATAATGTATTATATCATCAGGTAAACAATTTACAGCCTCAAAAAAATACATTGTGTTTGCATATTACTGCAGAATTAAAATGGATGTAATGTCCTCACTAAATAAACTGTAATATTTGCTATAGGAATATGAAACATGGGGCATTCTATCCTACAAAATCTTCGAGAAAACAGAGCAATATACTGAAAATGCAACCAAGATAATAGAGGAAGCATTATAATAACTTAATGATTTGCTGGTGTCATGCCAAGATATAAGGTAGCATATAGGCTGCCAATTCCATACGCATCATTACAGTATGCATCATGGATTATTATTGTGCACAATATGCACGCAATTCAAAAAGAAGACAATTATTAAACTTGACCATTACATGGAAGGACACAGTCAAATTACATTAAATTTGGTAACTAAAATAATGACAGAAATGTCAATAGAAACAAGGAATGAGAATGGAAATGAGCTAATGATGTAGGTGTTGTAACATCCAATTAGTCATTAGGTTAAAAAAAAAAAAAAAAAAAANAAAAAAAAAAAAAAAAAAAGTACAAGTGGAAGACAGTTTTCATTAGTGATGAAACATCCGTTTGTTTGTTTTTGTTCTGACATACTCTGTCTGTCAAATAATAACAAGCAAATGTATCATTGTACCCAGTCATAATACCATCTGCAACAATAGCTAAACTCTGTATGTTACATTTCTAAATGTATTCATGTTTTCCACAATTGGCCAATATTTGTGGGGTCCTAATGTATCATTTTTCTTCATATTTGTATTTCCAGTTATCCCGCATAAGATTGGCCGTATCATTGAAGGCAGTCCCACTGACCGCTGTGGCCTGCTGCATGTTGGAGATCGTATCTCAGCTGTCAACGGGCGCTCAATCATAGAGCTTTCTCACAATGACATTGTTCAGCTTATCAAGGATGCTGGCAGCGTTGTTACCCTCACTGTGGTTCCTGAGGATGGTGAGTAATTCTGTGCATCTACAGCTACATTTCTTATAGTGTGTTGATCAATTCAGTTCAATTCAATTCTCAACCTTTTTTTGTTCCAGAGGGGGACATTTCCATAGCCAGTTAATCAACTGGCATACAATATGCACCCAATTCAAAAAGAGATTGCTGTAGCCAGTTAATCAACTGGCTAAAAGTGACTGAATAAAATTTGATTGATTTCAGAATACAAGGGTCCTCCATCTGGTGCCAGCTCAGCTAAACAGAGTCCAGCTCTTCAGCACAGAGCTATCTGTCAAAGATCAACATTGCAGGATGAACGGTAAATATATACTCTCACAAAAGCAAGACTTGAATAGTGTTAAAGCTAAGTTTTGAATACCATTCACTTCCTATGTTTTCCTGATCAATACTGCAGCATTTTTTAAAAATATTTTTGGTGACAATGGGGTGCAGTGAGGAATGACAGTGTGTTTCACATAATGACGTCACATTATTTTATCAGTTTGTGGCCTGTGTCATGCCATAAACAGTAAATTTTACTGGAAAAAAAAAATTATGGACTTAAAGAAATAATGTCAATTTTAGTTACAACCTAGATTTGGAGCAGAAAAAAGGAGGGATTCAAGTAACCACAAATCTTTTCCCCTTAGCGAGCAGGGAACGCTGTGTGTGACAGGACCCAACCAGGTAAGGATCATGTTCTTATTCCTCCTAAAACATTCTAACAGTATTTTTGTAAATTTTTAAGGTTTAACCTCTAAACCTAACATTTGTGATATGCTGCAACTGATTTGATTAAATGAATCAAATAATAACATCTAATACAGTTTATTGATTTCTCACAGCATGGCATCTCTCTCCCATTATATAACCATTACTCTATTTTTTTGTTTCATAAGTATAAGAATACATTAACTGGTAAGGCCCTACATACTGTTCATTTAAAGGATCATACTGGCCATTTTGCATGTTTGAGCCTAATATATTCAGTTTTCATATGCGTAATGTTACTGACAATCATTTCCCAAAGCATGCTACTGGAAAGGTGAATTAAAAAAGTTTTCCTACCTTCCAGATCGCCACTGGTTTCAGTTCATTCTGGTACACTATTAAAATCAACTTATTGATACTTGAAATATTCTTGGGATAGGTAATCCATCATCATGAACAAGACATGTATTCAGATTTTTTTCGAAGTTACACAGTTTTAGCGTTTAAGTGCAATAAAAAGCATGAAGTGAATGTATGTCTCCACTGGGGAATGTAGTCCCAAAAGAAAACCTGCGTTTTTCAAAAAATTCAAATGACCGTGACTTCATAAGGCTGAGTAACTATTAGCAGGCAAAACATTGATTTTTAAGGTGGGTGTATCACTTGGATATTTGATTTTGAAAGATTAAGAGATTTTGCAAAATATCAGGAAAGCTGAAATACGGTTTTGTCCTTCGGGAAATGGTTGTCAGTAATGTTACATGTATGAAAACTGAATATATTAGGCTCAAACATGCAAAATGGCCGGTATGGTCCTTTAAGTTACAATTATTGCAAATGAGGGGTCAATATAGAGAAGAACAAAGACGTTCAGAGAAGAGGTCATCAATTGCATCATTATTCAATAGAAAGCTGTCCAGCAAGTCATTATCTCAAGATAATGACTTATCTCAAGATAATGACTTAGAAAGAAGACATTGGAAAGAAGAGATATAGCTGATTAAACAACAGGAAGTCATGCACTAATGACACCAAACAAAATAAAACTCTGCATCTTCAGCAAAAAAATGTGTAATCACAGAAATTATTAGTCCTGCCCAGTGTAGTGTGTGCATTTGTGTGTATTAGTATTCTGTTTCTGCACATGCATACAGTATGTGCATGTACATGCTGTTGCTGCATGTGTACTGTTTATGATAATAATTATCATTATTATTATTATAAGAAACTTAATTTATATGGTACTTTTAAAAACACTGTTACAAAGTGTTATGTAGTATAAAAGTAAAACAAATAATACAGTACCAGATCGCTAAATTAAAAAAAAAAGTACAATAATAAAATTAAGATAGTAACAGTTATGAGATGAAGCCCATCAGCCTAAAATTTAAGAACTCCTAGAAGTGCCCTTTCAGAGGATGTCAGGCTGTCATCAGGTTTTTCGGGAGTTAACAAATCACAGATGTAAGAAGAAGCCTGGCCATGCCATGCCTTAAAAGAGGAAGATCTTAAAATCAATTCTAAAATTGACAGGCAGCCAGTGAAGCACAGCAACAACCAGTGTAATGTAGTCACTTTTCATGTTGTGTGTTATTAATCTGGCAGCAGTGTGCTGTACTAGCTGTAGTTTGCTCATATTTTTCCTGCTAAGACTGTCACAAGAACATTATAATAGTCTAGAAAAATAAAGGCATTGATGACTTCTCCAGGTCTGCAAATGAGAGAGAAGACCTGAACTTAGTGGTGTGCCTTTGTGAAAACATAATTATACCATTTTAGTTACAAGGGCATTTAATCAGAGGTATGAATCAAAAATTACAAGATTACAGGGCTTCACACTTCACATTTGCTAGGCTACCCTGACTAGACATAAGGAAAATTAATATTGTTACTGCAGGGGAGGGGAGTGTAATTATAAGGATCTCTGACTTTGAATCACTCAAATGGAGGAAAATTATGGCTATCCAACACTTTTTTGCAAATATAATATAGCTGTATGTCATCTGCATGGCAGTGGAATTCAGTTCTGTGTCTGGATAATATTCACAGTAGAAAAAAAAAAATACAGGACCTAGCATAGACCCTTGGGGGACCTCTCAAACGAATGAGGAAGAGGCTTATCCAGCCACAGTGAAAGGTCTATTGTACAATCTAGCAACATACCAATGCCAATAAAGCTTTCCAGATGTTTGGTTAATGTAATATGATCCAGTGTGTCAATTGCCAACTTAAGCTCAAGGAGAATAAAAGGTGAATCAAAGCCTGCATCAGCATTGAGTAGAGAGTGAAGGCCAGATTGGAATTTTTGAAAGATTTGATTGCCATTCATAAAATATATATCATTTGTGAAGAGATCATTGTTTTCTAAATATTAGTAAAATTGGCAGTTTGGAGTTGGATCTAAAATGACTTTAAAAAGCTGGATCCAAAGGCTGTTAGACCACATGAGCATATCTACAGTCGAGCAGTCATCTTTACATTTGTTCCACACCAGGGATGTCTGACAGTGGAGCTAGAACGGGGTCTCAGGGGCTTTGGCTTTAGTCTGCGAGGAGGAACAGAATACAACATGGGCCTGTACATCCTGAGACTGGCTGAGGATGGACCTGCTCAGCTGGATGGAAGGATCCATGTGAGTTGTAATTATAGACACAATTATGTTTTTTTCTGCCTTCATGTTTTTTCTTGTAGGTTTTAAATGAATTTCTAGTCATCTGACAATATTTGGGACATTTTCATCCATGTAGAAATTTAACTGTGTGAAGAAAGTTTGAATTCTGCGACCAGATAACAAGACTAAAAAAGAATAAACCCCCACTTGTGGCCCATAGAGGCCACTATTCAAGCATCATTGCCAATAATATTTGAAAGTTGGATGAAATTAACAATTTATTCCTTTCTAATCTTACTTACGTACCTGTTGTGGGACTAATAATAACACATTTCCTCCTGAGGTAACTAGTAGAGAGATCATGGGCTTATTTGAATCAAAAGTCTGTTTTTCTCTTAGAAGAGTGAATATAGTAGACTTTAAGGCCATCTAATTTTTAGATTTTAATATTTCTTGTGTATGAGTGGAAATTTTGGCCTAATGGTGGTTTGACATGAAAGAACAGGGAGTTATGAACATCTTTAATATTCATTCTCATGGGACAATGAATATTCATATTAGTGTTGATGGAAATCCAGTGAGTAGTTATTGAGAATGTATTGTTTTGGGCCAAAGCAGTAAACTTGATAACATTGCCAACCTCAGGCTGTGCTGCTAGAAGACCAAATATGCCTGAGTTTTCATCAAGACTGTATTTGCCACAAATATAAATACAATCGTGGGGTATTTATCCAAGCTAATTTAGAAACACTCAATATTGCTAAGCAAAGTTTGGCATGCTGTTATGCAAACCATTAAATATCCACAATCTGATTTTTTTTTTTCACTTTTACTTGCTTGTGAAAGAGAGCAGTAAATCAGAGAAAATATCATTTCTGTTGCTGGTTTGGCAGAATTGTGTTTTAACTACTTCCAGTTACAGTAATGAGGGATGAATGCTGTAGACTGCTTCAGCTATAATGTGTCTGCAAATACATTTCAAGTTCTACTACTCAGAAATGAGAATGATATGGCAGTATAGTGAAGTAATTAGACATCTCTTAAACTGGAGGACCAAAGTTTAAGCCCCTTTGTCAGCATGCATCCATCTTACTAAAGTGTCCTTGAGTAAGACGTAAATCCCAATACAAACACCAAAAAGGCTGCACTGTCACTGACCCTATGTTGTTTCCTATGCATGGGGTCCAGCAATTTGAGAATTTCCCATGGGGATTAAATTATCATGTTATTATTCAAATTTAGAATAAGAATAAAAGGTCCTGGAAGGAATTAATTCCAGGCCTGCCTCACTCGTATCTGGGCATGACTCTGCCTATCCAAAGGTAGAGCAGAATGTCAACATTAAAGCTTAACAAACAGACATGTTTACAGGCTTTATCCTTGGTTATTTTGTCATCTCCTATAATAGAAAATACATCTAGGGTATTAGGTTACTGTGTGAGGCATGAAATCTGGATTTCTAAATTAAATGCCTGTCTGTAAGTATACTTCATCTGCATGTTTGAGTGTGTGCCTGTACAGTAGGGTGTGCCATGCTTTGATAGGTGTGTTCCTGTTTAGTAATTGCATTTTCTTCACTGATGACAGGTTGGAGATGAGATAGTGGAGATTAATGGGGAACCAGCTCGTGGCATCTCCCATACAAGGGCCATTGAACTGATTCAGGCTGGAGGAAGCAAAGTGGTACTGCTCCTCAGGCCTGGGGCCGGCCTGGCTCAAGACGGCAGTATGTACACAAACACTATTCAATGCAAATTTCAAAATACAGTAATGAAATTGAGGGGTTTTTTTAATGCCATTTTCTCCCACTTGATAATTTACCATTCAATAAAGCTCACCTTTTCCCTTTAAAGCTTAACAAACACACATTTTCAGGCTTTATCCTTGGTTATTTTGTCATCTTCTATAATAGAAAATACCTCTAGGGGTATTAGATGACTGTGTGAGGCATGAAATCTGGATTTCTAAATTATATTTGCTAGAATGCAATTAAAACCAATTTCAGTGCCTTATTTAAGAATAGTTGGAAGGCTTATGTGTTGGGTGAAAATTCTCAGTTTTCAGTGATTTCTTGTTTCTAAAATGTACTTATAGCAGCTAACCTTTGCTGCATCTTGGATTCCAGGGCAGGGTTACACATGGGGTGGAGTATAACACCTGGACCACCACCCACCAAAGTCCCCATTGACTGTACAGTTAAAGCAAGGCGGGATTACATCTTGAGTTGGATATTGTGTGTAAAGGGGTTATGTGTGTGAATTTAGTCACCTGCATTTCTCTGAGTTAGTGTAACACATGTTACTCCGCCCCCATGTGTAACCCCACCCCAAGCTCCAAGATGTGGACCCTCTCACTTATAGTGTTTTGATCATAAATTCATGAGTTTTACACTATATCATTCATAATAATGTATATTGGATTAATTTAGATATATTATCATATTTATTGGTAGTAAGAAATTGTGCAGCAGTGTGTATTAAATAAGGGATAGGGACTGTAGAAAAATATTGAATGCATTAATCCACAAAATGTTCACCTTGGTATCGTTACTTAATTCAGTAGGTTAGTGATGGAGCCTGTGTAGTATGGCATTTATTGATCATGTGATTTCATTCATGGAGTTTTATTATTTTTATTTTATATTCAATTTTATTTATTTTGGCTCTAACCATCTGCTTCCTTTATGTTTTTCTCTTGCTTCTGACGCAGGTAGTACAACTTCTACTGTGTGCTACTACACTGAGCACCAACACTAACAGCTTCTATCATCTTTTGCTGGCCTTTCCTCTTTTACCTTGGTAATTCTTATGTCTTCCCTCTGTTAACCGCTACTGTAAGTTTTTCCTCCTTAGTCTGAATTTGAGTCTTTCAGTTCAAGCTTTTGTGTAGTACAGCATTCTTATCAGCTTTGATGAGTATCTTCATGTAAAATGTGTGCTTCCCTTATAGGTCATCATGATCAAAAAGTCTTTTCACCCAGAGGCAGAGAATTACTTTTCTCTGGCTCATCACCCCTGTCCTCTCTATATCCCACTGGGGCTTCCACCTGGGTTTCCTCTCTTTTTTCCAGCAAACTGAAACATTCTCCCAGCTGGAACAACATGTTCCCACAAGGCCAAAAGCCCCACAGGAGCAGGGGTTTAGGCTCAGTGGATGAGAGTGATGAGTGGGCGGACAAGGAGGTAGAAAAGCTCTCTCCAACCTTCCCCAATCATATCAACTTCTACAAGAGGACGAGGCCTACAAAAGACTCCAGAGAGCTAAGCAGCCCAAAGAAAACAGAGGAGACATTTTCCAAAGCCAAAGAGCATCCCCACTGTCCCCAACGGACTGAGAGTAAGACACAGAAAGCCACACTGAGCAGGAACAGGGCATCTCCGATACACATAAAAACACGATCCAGAAACCCGAGTAAGTCTTCTCAAGATGGACAGCAAGCAGCTTCAACGCTGAGATTAAAGGACTTTTCCAGCAGAGAGAGCATGGATCATGAAAAGAAAAACTGCAAAGGAGCGAACCCTGAGATCAAAAGAGGTACACAAGGGATGGAAGGAAGAGCAGAGAGGAAGATGCCTGGCTATGAGCAAGAAAGTCTTAGCAGCAGGGCAGTAGTGGAGTCTCAACACCATGGTACACCCCCTCATAAAGTCAAAGAGAGTGAGAAAGGTAAAGGCAAAGACTTAGGGCAAAGAGATGTTAATGAGAAGAGCAAACTTAAAGAAGACAGAGATACAAGCAAAGAGACTCTCAACAAAAGGGACACAATGTCCTCTGTTAAAGACATGTGGCGTAAAAAAGGGGCTGTAGTTTCTCCAAAAGAGGTAAAAGCGAGAGAGGACACATTTATCTACTCTAAAGAGGACATTAGTAAGGGAGACTCCATGGTCTCTGTAAACAGTATTCCAGGGACTCCACAGAGCCCAAAGCAATCTGTTAGCCCTGGTCCTTGGAAAGTGCCCAGCTCAGCCAAAATCCTCTCCCATGCAGAGGTCCTAAGTAATCCTCTGCTATGAATTGTTTCTGAATCCCGTAGACTCGAGCTGTGCTATGTGATATTGAACAGTAACGTCAGCGTATTGTTTTGAGTTCTTCCATTTAAAAATCTTGCCATTATCATGTTCGGGCCCTGTCTAGATTTGTCTTTTCAACAAAGTCTTTTTTTGGAAGCTCATCCTTTTTATAGCATGTAGCAACTTCCCTCTGCCTTGGCTGCTGCTTCAGCATCTTCAGTGTGGGACTTAAGCATGTGTGGCATGCTCAGGCCTTGCCAGAGAGACATTATGAAACGTGAATATGTGCCAATTCTGGGAACCTCCAGTGGAACAACAACTAACAGCACTTCACTCATTACAATACATTTATTCCATACGCAAGAAAGGAGAAAGGCCCTGGTCTTCACCTGCTGTATACACAAACTGTGGCTGTTTTTATTTTGCTCTGTTATCTCCAGTCTCATTGTGGTATATTTTGACTTTAACTTATTCTTAGACGTTTGCTTAGTCGCATGCAGCCAGGTCCTTCTATTTGTTTTACCGCACGTGTTCTGCACACCAGTGAGGATGATCCTGTTTCTTATTTATAATTCTCAAACTGGCAGATTTTAAATACAATCCAGCAAGCATTCAATTCACTGGGGACTCTAGACTGTTCTATGATTACAGACATGATTCTCCTTCATACAAACAGTGTAATTGCAAAAGACCAGAAACTTGTGGTTTGAGATCTTGTTTACCATGTGTATGATAATCCAGTGTGTAATTTACTGAGATAATAGATGAATATGGACATGTAGCCATTCCACATTTTGATATAGACTTCAAAGATTTGTGCCATGTTATCTGAGCTTTCACCATTTTGTGGTAGGAGTTACCATGGGTCTTTGTAGTTCATAAAATGTATAGGTAATGTGCAAACTGCTACTGTATATTTACCAAATGTTTGCATTTGCTAAAAAAAAAAAGAAAAACAAAAAGTGTCTCATTTGTGAAATATAATATATATTTGAAATATGTCATGTTTTTCAGATTATAACTTTAAGATATCTATTGAATTCCACTGCACTGCATTTGCCCTTGTAGCATTACAGAATGACTAAGAGCTGTATTTAATTTGTGATGTTGACTTGCTACTGGTACTTTGCCATTTTATTATTTTTTTTAAAACACTGTTTCTTTTTGCTAAAATATTGATTGTCAAAGGCTAAAATGGCAGTTGATATAATACTGTGCAAT
This sequence comes from Lucifuga dentata, assembly GCA_014773175.1. Lineage (NCBI taxonomy): Eukaryota > Metazoa > Chordata > Actinopteri > Ophidiiformes > Bythitidae > Lucifuga > Lucifuga dentata. The sequence goes on from VXCM01003255.1 coordinate 108,432, forward strand.
TTCTGACTCATGTCCCTAGTGGCATTTTAGCTTCGCTTGTTAAGAAAAGAATAGTAAGGGTTTAAAATCTATATGTCAGTCCTGTTGTATGATTATGTACCAGGGTAGTTTGAAGGATAATAGACTGTAGAGAACAACATGTTGGTTTACTGAGGGATTGAATGTGCTGCTGATTGAAAAAGCAGGTATGCAGAGATTTCGTCTTCTTACCATTTTCCAAGGTTAACAAGAAGGGTACTTATTAGAGCTCATATCTCCACAAAGGCTGAACCAGCCCTGATCAAGTTTCACTTATAGTAATAATACACTTGCCTAATGACAAAGATCAAAATAAGTCTGTTGCTTATTTGTTATAAGAAACAGTAGTTTTATCCAGATCTGGACTAAATTGCACCTATTGATATTTGAAATATTACTTTTGAAGAAATTGACAAAATATTGAAATACGCCCTATCTTGTATTGTTAAGAAATTATTTTTAAAATGCCCCTGAATCTAAATTTGGATCTGCAACAAAATCTTCCTAATATGAATAAACCACCATGTCAACAGACATGGACACATACTGTAACCTCCTTGGCAGAGGTACTTAAACTGATCTTGATTAAATTGATGTGTATGTGTGTGTGTGTGTGTGTGTGTGTGTGTGTGTGTATATATGTGTTTAACTTTGATTAAAAATAATAATAATTAGGGACCTCTGCTCTAAAATCCTAGAAAGGGAGATGTACATAACACTCAGAATACCTGCTTATACAATATATAAATATACCTTACAATATATTTAAATAAGCTCAGGGACACAGTATGGTAGCAAATGTGTGATAAACACATGATAAGCAACAGTCAAACTGTGTTAAAGCATTAATAAAACACAGACGCTAGCCTGTGATTGTATAAATGGGTTTTCAGGTTAAAAATCACTAGTGGATGAGCTTTGAGCCAATCAGCAGTAGGTTTTGTGCAATAGTTTGGTCAGTTGAATGAGTAAATCCAATCCTAACCGTTAGGTGCAGGCAGTACACGCTGGTCCAGAATCAGATGTTGCCCTTCCTATTGTGTGTTCCCTGCACTTTCATGTTCCTCTTTATGCTTTTATTTGGATCATTTCATATCTCATCTATGTATCATACTGTGGCCTTGCATCGCTTCATTAGAATTAAAATCCTTGTTGTATCTTCTACATTATGTAGGACCAGTATGTAAATGTTTGTACATTGTACAGCACCTTTATAAATACCTGCTGAGTGCTCTTTCGGGAAAAAGAATAGAGGTATATTAAAATCGCTCCATTATTTTTTTATGTCAAAAAAAAAAAAAAAAGNAAAAAAAAAAAAAAAAAGGAGGAAGAAAATATTTAAAAATGTATTGAAATGGATAAGCTTTGACCTTGACATGGTGTTCCGTTCATGCACTGAAAAATAAAGTTTTACTGAAAACACTCTCTCAGCCTGTTTTGAAATAAAACTGAGATATGGGCTAAAATTGTGCAAGTCTTGTACTGAATTGAACTGTATGCCATTGCATCATCCTCAGAATTGTTGTTAGATCTGTCATGTGTAGATGTGTAGATTACATCTAATACATTGCACACTAAAAGTCCACAAATTCTGAATTCATATTACCAAGCAACATAAACCTGTTCCTATGGTCGATTTCCCGTTGTCATGGCAGCTGACAACTTTCAGTATAGAAGTAGGAGAGTGCTTGACTGCAAGAAAACTGTATGTTTCAAATACAGCAGAAAGCTCAGCGGCAGCTTATGATACATACATGTCATGTCCATTAAATGTTCATACAGTAGCACGACTCATAGGGCCAATTATAGACTAAGGCCGTATATAAAATCTGTTTAAAGCACTAGAAAAATTATCAGACTGGTCTCAAGTTCTCATCAAACCCCAGTTTCTTTAACAATATAAATTATAAAGTAACAACTTTTGGTTTGCATAATTAGCTAGTATACTTTATATTGCACGTAGACCTGAAACACATCTATGATCACATAACATACTGACTGAAATGTAACTGAGACATGAATTAAAACTAATACAGTTGTTTAGTTTTATTCCAGAATTACTCATGCACTTTTTCTTGAAGTATCTGTGAATTGAAATTTGATTGACTGTATTGGACTTGTACAAGCAGAGGTCTCTATCATAGTGAATCTTACTTTGTTATGGTTTGTTAGGGTTTGCTTCTGTAATTTTCTGAAGTTGCCACCATCCCAGTCCTACAATTCCACATCTGGGAGCTTCCAGCTGCAACCACAGACCTCTACATATCCCTGACCAGCTAAGGATTCAGTCTATCTCAAGCAATTTCATCCAGGTTCACAAAAGCTCTGTTCTTGGCTGCCCAAAAAAAAAAAAAAAAAAAAAAAATACTCCATAGCTATTATGATGCCGTAAGCTCATCAGAACAAGATCCAAGTAAAGCCTTTTTCATATTTGAGAATATGAAAGTGTCAAAGGCCAAATGTGGTGAGTTGGTTGGGCACCGAACTAGTGCAAAACCACTACCATTATATTAGCCATGTGACAAGTGATGTTTGTGTGGGCTTCAATCCGTTATCAAACATCCATTATTACATGAAAAAATCTTGATGCGGTTGTAGAAGGGCACTGAACAGATGCAGTGCTGAATGACATATTGTGCTGTTTGAAATGTTTCAAAAATGTTTGTAAAACTGTAAAGTAGACACATCTCATTTTCTATTTCAGGCATGGAAATGTGGACCTCATTTGATGGGAAATGTTTCAAAAAGGCCATGAAACAGATTATCAAGTTACAGTGAAAATATGTTGTGGAAGTTGACTTGGCATCATCAGAGGTGCTCCACTTGTCTTTGACCTTTAAACCTGTGCAGACATTTTTATTTTAGTTTGTTTTCTTTTTTTTCCCAGTACAGACACTTACATCTGTGAAATACAATGGAAAATAAGGTTTTTCAATTATATTTTATGATATCTTACATGTATTGTACAGCTACATGGATCTGTATATGTAGTTTGGTATGAAAGCAGCTATATACTGTACTGTATTTCCCAAATTAATTAGGCGTCTGCCTTTTTGTGTGGTTTTACATCGTCAGTTTATCTTTACACCACTAGATGGCGTATACCCATTGTAGGGTTTTTTCTGAAGCATATGAGGCACATGTCAATTTTATTGTAGAAAGCTTAAACAAATTCCTTCCTCAGTCAGTGATTTTTTTTTTTTTAAANTTTTTTTTTTTTTTTTTAACAATGATTTAACTCTAAAGCTTTTTTCTTTATTGAAAACAAATATCAGAGCAATAAATCAAAGTTATCAAAATTATGATTTATCTCAGGTTTATCACCCTTGCAATAACTGCTTTCATTTATAGGATAATATATATATTTTTTTTTTTTATGCGGATCAAGATCAGAATTTTCCCAAAATGAAAACAGTCAAATGGTAACAGCTTTGGAGAGCTGTAAATTTTGTGCATGTCACTACTTTACAGCAAACCTTCAAAATGCCGAGCATGAGAAAGGCAGATGAACTATGCAGCAGTGAACTAATACACATCAGATATGAGGAGCAGCAGATGAATTCTTCGGGTTGGCTGTTGGGGAGGGAGGTCACGTGAACAGGGTGTTTGGAGAGATAAGAAAAGCAGACTCTGCTACAGCTCATGAAGACTTTTAAAGTAAGTAAATGTCTGACATGGAAACCAATTCATTCTTGTGAGCCCCTTAAAAGGACATGAGGCAGAAAACAAATTTTTACAGGTTAAAATTTTATTGGCTTTGCAGTTTGAGCAGAGTGGAGGCCTGCTCCACTCACTAATCAGCCAAACCAGTGAGACCTGGATTTCCTTTCTATGTCCTCCTTGTCAAGTTTTCCTATGTGGTGATCAGCATCAAAAATATCATCTGATATCATCGTGTTTCTTTGCTCGTCCAGAATTAAACATTGATGAGAACAGATCCAGGCCACTGAAATCTGTTGACTTTTTGTTGCTGGGTTTCTGAGTAACACCTTGTGGGTTTCTCAGGCAACACTGGGTTGTGGATAATAATGAAGGCCCCTGTCAACAAACTTGTGTGGTTGGGAATGGGAGTTGGAGTGAACGCCTTGGAATTTACATTAGAAGCAGTGTGAGGCAATGAGGCTCAAGCCCAGCTGCNTTTTTTTTTTTTTGTAGTAAACTGTGGAATGTATCCATGACAACAGGCCAACCAAAGAAAATGACTCAGACTTTTAAATGTTACATAAAACACTAAACGTCTTAATCTGCATCTTAGCTGCCACAAGAGACCTTATTTTAGTCCCTTTTTTTATTATTATTATTTCTGCTTGGCCTCATGTTTGTTTTTTGCTCCATGGCTCATCTTATTGGTTGTTGTTTTTATCTATTCTTAAGTCTTATTTTCCTTCGTAAAGCAGCTTAACTCAAGTTACATATATATATATATATATAGAGAGAGAGAGAGATAGAGATAGATAGATAGATAGATAGATAGATAGATAGATAGATAGATAGATAGATAGATAGATAGATGAATTTTCAATATGAATTTTCAATATGATTTCATCATTCTGATCAGTTTCACCACGTCCTGTGTAAGAAGCTTACACTTTCTCTCGTGTGCTTTATTATGAGGTAATCCTTTTTGAAGAGATGGGGAGTGAACACCCGTAAGTTTTTTTCTTTCTTTCTTTCTTTCTTTCTTTCTTTCTTTCTTTCCTTTTTTAAGGCACACCCATTCCCTTTTTCCTCTTGTATCACATCAGGAGATATCTCTGCTTCAAACACTATGCGATCACTCTAAGCTGTATTCAGACTGATATTTTGGTTATTTGCTGCGCATTTAAATGAAAACTCCATGTTTAACTGAGGCGTTCAAGTGTTAGCAGCTGTATTTATGTGCTTTTTGTTTTCTCTCTCTCTCTCTTTTCCCCTGTAAGAATTCTGCCAATGCCTGTTTTCAATTCTGTCCGGATAATGACGCTGGAGTGCTATGTTTTACTAAGTCTGGTTTTAAACTTCCTATTCTTCCTTTCAAAATAAAACAGCGTGTTACTCCCCCCCCCCCCCCNCCCCCCCCCCCCGATAAAATTATGTGCCAAAGTGTGAGTGTAAATTTCGTATTTACGATCAGTGTATTAATTTCGATTGTTTGGCAGCATACCTTTGCTCTGCTGAAGAAATTACATTTAGTGTGTTTTTCATAATGGTGAGGAAAAAAGTATTTTACTCAGAATTATACTAATTAGAAGGCCTTGATACACTGTCTTTTACTTTTACATATGCTTTATATTCTGGAGACTTCTGATGGGTATGTTATTGTTGCTCACAACTAAAAACTATATTGAATATATGCATGTGACTGTGAGCTCAATCTTCATGACCACAGTGAATTCTGTATGTTGAATACTATATCATGATGAGGAAATCTTTTTCTGTTATTGGGCATATTCTGTAAGAATTAATTAGTTGAGGTTTCAGTGGATAATCAGAAATAACAGAGAGTCATTAAGACTGTGAAGTAATTTTTTAGAGAATCTTTAACAAATGTGTGCAGATTTCATCCAGGTGCGTAAGTTTATTTATTTTTATCCTGTTTATTTTTTACAAAGAAGGAAAAAACTAAAAATACAAAAAAAAATTCTCTCGCCCTATGACCGCTGGGATAAGGCAAACATATACAAACAATATACACCCAGTGGATAAAGGGGGGGAAACAATACAAAAATAAATAAATAAATAGGAGAGGGCAGCAGTCCTGAATTAGGAATGAAATAAAATAAAAGTCTTAATTGTAGCAGAGTTCAAAAAGAACCTCAAAAAAAATACTGGTATTCACAAAATCAACACAGCTTCAAATGTACCATAAACAGTTGCCAAACCTTATTGAAGTAATCTAATCTATCATTTTGTAAATGTCTTATTCTTTCAAGGTGACAAAAGTGGATTAGTTCATTAATCCATTGTTAGATGTGGGGACATCCTTCTTTTTCAATATCTGAGAATGAGGTTTTTTTTTTTCTTTGTTTTTTTTTAATAAAGTTTATTTTGCGTACTAACAGTTTTAGCTTTGGCAACTCCAATATGATAACGAGTCTAGTTTATTCTGAAAGCAAAAATAGCTGACATCCGGTGTATTAGTGAACTTGACCGTAGTTGTAAAGACGCGAGGTGCATTTATGGGTCAGTATCTGCCGGCAGCGGAGCGGAGCGACGGTCCCGTCTCCGGTTATTCCGAAGAGTTTGAACTGGAAAAAGTGCGTGAATCTATATTGTTTTGAGTCCTGTTGCAGAGCCGGTATGGAAGTTTTACTGGACACCTTTGGAAGGCGAATGGTTCAAACTGCGCTGTTAATCTACCTCTTTGTCCTAGCAGCAGCAGCAGGTCAGTAAACGCTTCTATAGCCTTGTAACGTTAAAGGTGTTGATGTTTATCAGTCTACCGAGTCATATGAGAGTTTAAGCATCAATAGCCAGACTGTGTTTTTATCCACCACACTGAGAAAATATGATGCTGTAATATGGCAGAAAAAATCAAATGTCAGGTTTTTGCAAAGATATATCTGAAATTCAGCCACAGCAGAAGAATTAAAAAAAAAAAAAAAAAAANTAAAAAAAAAAAAAAAAAAAGTAGGTAACGATAAGTCATTGTAAAGTTAATGAAAATGTTTTAGTTGAGTTATGAAAAACTTTAAAGTAATTCTACATGTCACAGAAAACAGCTAGTGAACAGTTATACAGCAGCTACCAGGGAATTATTTATTTATTGGTTTATTTGACAGGGGCAATGCACATTAATAAACATTCTTGTAAATGAGCCAGAATTAGCCAAAAGGCTATAGGCTATTTTTCATCTGTAGTCCCTGGACAGATGTTAAATAGTTAAATAATTATGCCTCAGTATATTCAGCGACCGGCCTGTAAAATCAATAGTAAGCTGCATATAGTCTTTATTAAAATGTTATAGAAATATTATAATACCTCACACTATACATTGACCATAAAATTTACCAACCTCAAGACATATTTTATGAATTTTGTTGTGATTCACATAGAGGTATTGATACCATGAGGCATATATAACTATAATTTGTCTGCTGTCACAGATTAGTTAATTTTGGATTAATTGTCTGAGTTTTAAGACAAAAGCTTAAATGTGCAATTTATTTAGACATTCAATCACTCTAACCAGGAATTGCATCAGGACTGAAAATGTATCCTCTTCTGCACAGCAGCCTTGCACCATCTCTATTTATAAATGACCAACTAGCCTATTTTGTCCTAATGTCCTCATTTCTCCTTATAAACCATTGCAGTTCAGCCCTTCATGTTTATTATATTTGTAGACTTAGTAGGTATATCAGGCTTGATTTTGAAAAAAAAAAAAAAGTATCTTACTGTTGTTTGGGTCTTTTCCTTCAGCTGACTGTCCTCCACCTCAGACAAAGGGAAATATTGTCTTAAACAATGAAGCACTTCTGATGAATGATTTTCCAGATGGCACAAAGGTCACTTATGAGTGTACTAATGGTTATGAAAGAGAAGATGGCTCTGGGACCATAACCTGCATTGATGGAACATGGACTGAATCAGATCTCAAATGCAAAAGTGAGTTCAGTCTACTGTAATTACAACTTTAAGCACATGCTGCCACTCTCACCAACCACAGTTGAGTGCCACAGCTTTATTGTGTGAGGGATAAGTACCTATGTTTGTACTTTATAGAGAAAGACTGTGGCCTCCCAAGAGATCAGCCCCATATGCGCTTTGAGTTTACTGAAGAAGGTACCCTGTTTGGTGCTTCAGTAAAAACAATTTGTGATAAAGGGTAAGTACAAAATATGCTTTCCATTTTATTGCTGTCTGGTTTAGTTACTCATGCTTTAGGCTTCTCTTGATGGGATGTATTATGCTTTTTTTTTCTTTCTTTTTTCTTTTTGTCCCTCATTTTGTAGTTTAATATAGTTGGGACTGTGTTGAACATTGTCAAAGTTGCAAAATTTGAGGTTCATGCACAAAGAAATTCATCCAGTAAGACAAATGCGTAGGTCCAGAGCTGCCCTGAAAGTGTTGTTCTTGATTAATTCTTTACTTCTGCGACATGTTTACATCAACATGTAACACTTTTGAATTTGCATGTCTACACACCAAGTTAGACACACCCACAAGGTAAAGCACAAGGCTAGCAAGCGTTTGGCCTGCATCCATGTTTTGTAGTCCATGGGTGTTGCCAGCTCAGACGTGACGCAGTTGGCCAATCAGAACAGAGAGGTGGGCTTTTAGAGAAGGGACCTTATAGTGCCTGTAGGAGCCTGTTTTCACTCCATGTGGACAGTGGTGCTGCAGCAAACGAGAGTAGAAACGGCTCAGCCTGTATTTTATGCATTAAACCATAGGAAAGGTTTCAACATACACCCCGTACAGGAAAAAAAAAAAGAAAGAAAGAAAGAAAGAAAACATGGAAATCTCTATAATATGTNCCCCGTACAGGAAAAAAAAAAAGAAAGAAAGAAAGAAAGAAAACATGGAAATCTCTATAATATGTCCTCCATAAATCTGTATTGTTACATTTTTTGGCCACTAGGTGTCCACCTAATTAATGTAAATCCAAAATTCACTATTATTTTTTCCCAGTTTTGGTTCTGAGAAAAAAATCGGGTCTTTAGATTATTGATTCTCAACTTTCCGTACCAGCTAGTTGGTGTGGACAGGTACTACAGTTGTTGTTTCTGTACAGCTACCTACTAACAGCAGAAAAGTAGTTTGATAGCAATGGGTAAGACTATATATAACACTGTATATAACTACATATTAAATGTGTGGATGTAAAAAAAAACAGAACAGTGAGTTAAATGGATAAAAGTTCAGTGTAGTTGCTGAGTTTAGTGATGATTCTCTTTGGTTTCATCACTATGAGCATCCCTTAATTTATTAAGGCAGGTTTAAATTGCGAGGAGTAAAAGAAGTGATGGGGCAGCTTCCATGTAAATGTGCAGGAGGCATGCACTACTAGTCATGAACATTTCTACTTTTACTCTATTGTATTTAATTTGCTGTTTTGTTAACTGTCTTCTTGTTCTGCTGGGAAATAGATAAGTGATGTGATAAATTTATTCCTGGAAACAGTTTTAAAGAAGAGCCTGTAGAGCTGTTGCCAGAAAGTGATATTTCATGTTGTCATAGATTAGATATTTGGCTTTCATGTTTCAAGCAGCTACGTGCAGTTCTTGAATAAACTAAGAATGTGGAGATAGTAGAATGTTCCAAAACTGAAAAAAGGACCTTGGAATTATCCATTACCGTTGCATTACAAAATCATATATCAGTGTCTAATCAAACCTCAAATAAATAGCCCACCTTTGTCAATTCATGTCTCAACAGCTACTATCTTAGTGGAGCAGCCTACAAACAGTGCTTTGCTGGAGGCTGGAGTGGGAGATCCAAATGTGAAGGTATATTTCTATCATTTTGTATGACTTGATGTCATAAGATATTGGATGAATGCTATTAAATGTGAGGACACATGTTAGGCAAAGTCTTTCTTTCTTTTTCATTACTGCTTTTCCACTGATCCCAGAAAATTTTGGTGGGCTGATTGCTTGAAATTGTAGTTTTTCTTTTCTGGTAGTTTGGTGTTTTGGTTTTTTTTTTAAACGATAATGGTTCCCTTTATTGTTTAGTCACGGCATAAGCTAAGTCCATGCTAGCTACCTCTCTATGTGGTGCAAATAGTTTATTGTGTTTGATCAATGGATAAGCAGCACTTGATTGTCTGTCACTCTGTGTATATTCAACCAGATGTTGATTAAAATGTCATGGATCACTGTTTTTGAGCCTTTTTTTAATCTCATTCCTCAGTTATCACTTGTGATAAACCCATTGAAGTGACCAATGGCAGAAGCTCTTGGGAATCAAAGAATGACCCGGCATATGGAGAAGTCATACAGTACTTCTGCAATGAAGGATACATCCTCACTGGGAATGATACTGTTGTGTGCAATGAACATGGTGTATACAATTCTCAGCCTCCTGAATGTAAAGGTAAGACTGGTTCCACTCACAACAGGCAGGTCAGGTTGATAAATTATGCTTTAATTTGTAATTTAAGAACTATGTTACTAGTTTTTGCATCTTTTAGCTCATTAATTACAAATCATTCTTTTTATTATATTTTCTTAAAACATACATTAAGTTTACAGATTGATTTCCATTTAGGCATCCAATGGTCTTCATTTATTTCACTATGAAAATCAGCTTGCAGAGTCGTAAAATTTATTTGACATATGCAATCCACCATGCTGCCACTCATCAGGTTTGGATGTTGGAGCATTTTTAAAACGGACATATCATACAGGTTTTCATTATCTTATTTTCATTTTGGGATCCATTTTGAAACCTTTGCAATGCTTTAATGTGCAAAAAACACATTGATCCACTTCTGATCTCTCTTGCTGCAGCACCGCTGTCCACACTGAGTAAAAACAGGCCTTTTAAATTCAAGGTCTAATCAAAATTAAAGCTTTCAGGTCAGTTCAGACTCTTGTCTTTTACTGGATGTATTGTATTTCTGTAGGTCTGAACTGAACCTCAGACCTACAGAAACTTTGACAACTTTGACATGTACTATATTACACACCGAAGGAAAATACAGTATCGCTCCTTAAAATGCCCCAACAGGAAAGCCTACGAGTTAGTTTCAGTATTACAATACTATGATGAAATGTTCACTGTGATGGACTACTTATATCAAGCAAGTTTTTTAAGGCTCTGTAAGCTAATTTTCATTCAGTAGTGAAATTAACTGAAAACCAGTGATTGTCTGGAAGGTAATAAATCAATCTGAGAAGTCAGTTTACTCTTTGAAAAATGGTCACCAGTAAAGTACATTATTTTTTTGTTCATATAGGTTAAAACCCCTGTGGTACAATCCTCAGTGGACAGAGACAGGCAGGCAGGCTCGGCAGTGTAGCAGTCGACTTTCAAACACACACTCAAAATTTTTATCTGTAATACACTGTTTCCAAAATAATACATCACATACAGGTATTGTCATGCTGTCACTGAATACTGAACACATTGCTTGATCATCATTGTTTCCCTCTTTCTTCTTCTAACATTCAAGCATCTTTTTACACAGTCTTTCTTCACTGACAATCACTTCAGTTTACTAACCGTCTGCAACAGTTTAACATTAGATTAACTAAAGAAGAAGCATGAAGAAGATGCTATGTTTTCATCATTCATCATGTTTTATCAGTATTCGGTTCAGTTTATTTACCAGTATATTTTCCTATAAATATGAGGATGGTTACACATTGCAATGCACAACTGAGCTGGTTTGTGGACTGTTCTTCCAATTTCTATCATGCATCAGATCTTACTGTACATCATTATTTTCTCTGTTGTCAGGAGACAATACAATGAATGCATTTCATTCACATGGGCATATTTTTGCTACACATTCTGCATGAATGGAGAAATGTACTGCACATGCATTTTCTTCAAGTCTCAGAAATGGCTGATGAACCTGATAATTTATCTTCTCATAAGCCTCAGAAAAATTAAATAGCACAACCACAAAAATGGCAACACCAACTCCATCACCATAAAGCACGAGCTATAGAAAGATTTCACAGAAACTGGTACATATCAAACGTGTTTTAAACTGAAGATTAAAAGAGATAATAAGATGATCTACTTTTAATAACTGACATTTTTTTCCCATTATTTATTTACCATACCTCCCTCATAACAAGGAATCCAGTATATTAAGAGCACTTCTCTTTATAGGTGGCAAAATAATGTCGACAACAGTGAAAAATTCAATTTCGACAGAGCCTTCAACTCCCACACCCATAACTCACAGAGGTAAAATTATCACAACCAATGCAACATCAGCTGTCTCACCTTCAGCACGAGGTACAGAAAAAAATCTCTCAATGATCAGCATGTACTTCAGTTGGAATTTCTGTTTTGGGCACCTGCTGCATGAATGAGTTATGTGCATGCTGCATGCATCTCAGAAATGGCAACTTGATTTGGTCACATTTATTCCTTCCAAACTCGACGAATGAATCATTCTGTTCATAGGTGGCAGAGACATTTTGACAACTGAGGATAAAATTACAACCACCAATGTTACAGGAGTTGCTCCCCCTCCTGTTCGAGGTATAGAAAGATTTCATGAAATTTTATTTGAATGTCGAAAGATTTCAGTGGAAGGGAAGTATAAGAACTTGTAATCATGGAAAGAAATTAGATATAATAATAACAACACAAGATCTGGTCCAGTATATTTTGTTTAAATAGAAGGCATTCAGAGAGTTCATCACTCTACCAAAGTCATGTGACTTTGCTTTTTCTCAAACAAAATCCAGACTTTTACTATCAAAAAAAAAAAAAAAAAAAAAAAAAAGATTTATTAATATAATTCAGTGTACAGCAGTGTTATGGACATCATCTTGTTCTGGATACATTTCTATAAATGTTGAAAATATGTCAGTGCCATTTTATACTGTGGAGTCAGCGTCACAGTAGCTAGTTGCATTTGTTACTGTACAGCGATGCTGTAAAAACGTGACCCCTGTTGGAGCAATGTATTGATAGTCCATCATAGGATTTATATGCCTTTTTTTTTCTTTTTTCTTTTCTTTTGTTTTTTTCTTTAAGTAATACTGGTGTCTTTGTTTTCAAGAAACTCCAAAATCCTGTTTCTGGAACCTGATCCAGATCCAGATCAACTCTTCTCACAAATCCTACCAATTGAGAAAATGTCATTGAAATCTATCTGTTAAATTTTGAGAGACAAACAGTTGCCAGTTAAAATGTAACCTCCTCTAGTATGGTAATGAAGACCTCCACTGAAATGGTTTTGTTAGTCAAACATTAAAGTTAACACTGGTCTTTGAATCTGGCCACAGCTGAAAATTAATGCTATGAGTAGAAATGTAATGATTCCTGTACAACATTTGAATACACAAAACCACTTAGAAGAATGAATGTTATTGCCAATGTGAAGAACTGTCTCTTAATGGCTCAGCCAATCCTTAAATGCGCACGTAGCTCAAACAATGAGGCTATTAATCATTTAGTCACATTTTCAAAAAAATGGCCTGAAATATTTAAAGCTTTAACTTACCTGTGTACCTGGATTTGCAAAGGTGATTTATGGACATAATAATGGTTGCAATATATTTCAGACTTGTACCTGTCAGGGCTGAGAAAATGAGTTTGTCTGGTTGTGTCTCAGTGAATGTATTAATATCTTAGATTTTTTTTCATATTTTTAAGTCCTATTAAAGTTTTTCAAACAATATATTCCCTGTTTCATTCAGCATAATGAGAAAATGCCCCCTTTTTTTGCCTTACCAATGAGGTTAAGCAAAGGATATGCTTATGCTGCAGCACACATCCTGCTTGCTTTGCACTGATAATGTTTATGATGCAGCCTGAATCAGTCCATTGGTTTTCACACACTGTATGCATCGCACTAATAAAGCTGTTCAATACTTACAGGGAAGCGGGATGATGTAGATACAAAAAAAGATTTTGGTGAGTTGTTAAGCCCAAATCCTAACAAAATTTTTACATTGATGATTATCTGCACCTTATGTTTAACTCTGAATATGCTTTACAGAGTATTTGCCTGTCATAATCGGTGTGATAAGCACATCAATAGGTAACAGTTCTCCTTTGGAAATCACATTTTAACTTTATATTGTACTTAGTTCACAAATAACCTTTTTTGTTATTTTTTTTCCTTCACAGTCATACTTATACTTGTGTTCATTATACACAAGCTTCTTCTGAAAAGGAAAGGGTGCGACTCCTTAATCTAGCTTGATTATTGCATGGCTTCTGGCTATATTTTGAACCTGTCTGTTGGGTTTTTTGTCTATTCTCAATGCTCTTTTACTTTTTTGAGGATTCATTGGCCATTTGTTTTGTTCAGTCTAACTGCTATTAACTCATATTTCTTTGAACAAACACAACTTACAGTGAATTAACAACAGTATCTAACAATTCTTTGAAGTTTTTGAGCTGTTTAGGGAAATCTAGATGTTTCCGGACTTTTGCTGAGGAATGAGGGAAGTCAGCAGGAAATCCTTCATCACATATCAGCTTCAGGAAAAACAAAAGTTCCTTTGAGCCAAAAAGAATCAGGATGAAATTCATAATCGAGCACAATAACCATAGAAGAATTTGTCAAAATCATGACAAAGCATTAAAATACAGAAAGGCACTTACAGCTTTTATGAAATTCATGTGTAACAAGATAAAGCAAATAACCTTAGAGCAAAGAACCTGCACAGAAACTTTTCTCAAACATTTATCTGTGATCCTCTGTAAACACATGGAAGCTTAATATATTAAATTAAGCCAAACTGAAATGCTTTCTTTGCAAAGTCTCATTACTCTTTCAACATTACAAAATGCAAACCAAACAGGAAAATGCAGTTTGATCAACTAATAGAATAACACATTAACATAACATAAGAAATTCTGACACCAATTCCTTATTTGATGACACCATAGCTCCTATGACACCGGAGAGGACCTGAAGCCGGAGTTATTACAATTCCAAAATATTTAGATTGGCTGCCTCACCAAGGTATCTGTCACTTCCTGCCTACTATTATCAAGAACCATTACCATAAAACCAAATTACGTCAAAACAAATTTTACTGAAGCATTGTATAGTTAACCTCTCATGTAGTTATCTATGAACATGAAATAGAGCAGATAGTAAAAATGAAGCCAAAAGAAAATTTTAAACTGTTCTTTTGAGTGAACAGAACCCTACCTAAACTGTCCTCCCTTCGTTTCTTGCCCACATTAGCTTTGAAAATGGCACGCCTATCATGTAAAGAGTGCCTGTGACCTGAAGACGACATGCCAACATCTTTAATGTAAGCAGCGCCTCTCTGGGTGGATCGAGGAAAAAAAAAGACACCTCATCTTCATGTCATTGCACTTCAGATGGCAGATGTACAGATCTGCAGGGAAAATGCATCATAATTTATATGAAAGTATTTACGACCAAGCAGTTCAAAGAACTTTTTGTAATGTTTTTTTTTTTTTTTTTTTTTTTTNTTTTTTTTTTTTGCCACATAATTGTAACAAGCAAATGTAAATATTTCATGTGACTATATTGTATTTTGTACCTTATTTATGTTGGAAACTGGAATAAACACATTGACATTATCTAGTTTGTAAAATTTGTTTTGAGCTTGAGAACACTTAAGATCCTATGTTACTTTTTACTCGTGCTGTTGTAGAACAATAAAGAAAGAGTCAAAAGGCTTACAATGCGGTTAATTCAGTTTGCAGACAGAAATGGCGACTGATAAAGATACAATCTACTACATTCTTTGCCTCCTGACTCTGTTTTTGTCATTGTCTGTTGTTCAGGGCCACAATAAGTAAGCTGAGCAAACTGTAAATGAAAAAGGAACCTACAACCATTGCAGGCAGAACTACAGAAATCCACTTAGTGTGAGAGTAAAGGGTTAGCGTTTTGTGGAAAAAAAAAAAAAAAAANAAAAAAAAAAAAAAAAAACTTTATTCCTCCTATTTTATGTGGTTACACATGGAAGTGCAGCCATGAACAAAACTGCTTCTTACATCTGAAGGAGGAAAAAAAAAATATGGAATGTTACAAAACATATCGTGTGAAGGCCGGGGAAAACCTATCATTCAGAAAAATGACTTTGAACATACTGAAGCATTGTTCACATCTTTCATATGAGTGCCAACTCTTTTAGATTTGTCTTTGAGACATTGGATCCAGTATTTTTGGCCTTCACGCGGCATGTAGAGCAGAAACTCAATGAGTACATTCACGGCTAGTAGCAGAGGAAACCAGCTCATTATCTACGCAGGACCAGCAGCAAGAAAACCCCCCAAATAAAAAGAGCTTAAACTGTTCTTTGTGTCCTGGTCTGCTGCTGCTGCTGCCGCTGCCAGACAGTTGAATTGCACCTTTTGTGGTCACGAGACCTCTGAGCTTTTATTTCTAATTCAGCTGTACTTTTGCTCTTGGTCAAATTTTACAATGAAATTCACAATTTCTTTCAGGTTCTGTGTATAATTTCAGCAGTTTAAGGAGGGAATCACCAAAGTCCTCGATTGTCTAAAACACATTAAAGGACTGGAATATTTAAGCCCAATAAATACTACCTGTATAACCCTAACTCTTTCCCAATAAAACCATATTTTAGTTTTTCTGTTACTTATTCCCGATATTTCAATATCAAAAGTTCTGTTGATACACTCACCTTAAAATTCATTGTTTTACCTGCTAACGTATGTCTGAAGAAGGCACAGTCATTTTTAATTTCTCTGTAAAAGCCAGGTTGTCCTGGGACTATATCACCTGGTGAAGACATTTTCTGCAGCTCCATGTTGGACTGGTTGAATTAAGTAACTGACAAAAAATAAGAATGTTTGGTTTGCTGTGATGTATTACGTATCTCAAGCACTTTTCACATCTCTACAAGTTGATTTTTATAGTTCACTGGAATGAACTGAAACCAATGGGTGCCTGGAAGGTAGGAAAAACAAATCTAAAATGTACCACTGCAGTAGTATGTTTTAACATGTATGTGGGTTGTAAATATTAGGCTCAAACATGCAAAATCACTGATATGCTCGTTTAAGTGTGAGCATAATAACATTTAAAACAATGTTTCACTTAAAACATGTATTTACAGTAACATTTCTGCCCTTTTGACCTTCTTCAAGCAGCATGAAAAGCAGAGACAAACAATAGGATTATGTATAAAGACACACACATTCACACCAGTTACCCAACCAAGATGTGGTTCTCAATTAGCAATCAGCAGTCAGATTTGATACACCTTTCTTCCAAATTAAGTCACCAGAGATCATCTTATACAAATTAATAAAAGCTCCAAAAGTAAAACTTTTGTGTCCTAAATAAATACAGATAAAAATTATATTTGACTTTTCAGACCTAAACAATAAATGACACAATGTTTTTACTTTCATGTTTTAATGGATTCATTGTTTAATCCTTCATAGTCCAAGTTGGGAAAAAGTATGTGAATATTGCATTTAATAACTGGTAGAACCTCCTTTAACAACAAAAACAACAACAAAAAGTTGTTGCTGCTAATCAGACTGACAACAGTGAGCAGTAAGACCATTCTTCCCCAGTTCATCAACATCTCTGGGATTTCCTGCATAGACATCCCTTTTCCTGTCATGCCATAGCATTTACTTTGTTTGGGTTCTTGACTCAGACTTGACCATTCCAAAATAATGAATTTTCCACTTTTTTTTTTTTTTTAACAATTCTTTTGTTGATTTACTTGTTTTGTTTTTTGTTTTAATTGAATTTCATCCACCACAGGCCTTTGCTTGCGTTCTCCTACCTAAACAAGTGTTAAATTCCATTATCTCCAAATAAATTAGATTGCCTCCAATGTACCCAGATATACACAAATAATATCCCAATCCACAAACTTAACATTTCACACACATCAACTATTTAGTTGTGTTTAGTGTCATTGTTTTCCTGCATCATCCAAATTATCTTAATGTGATGGACGGCTACCTTGATATTCTTCTGTAACATTTCTTAAGACAATCCTTGAGTGATTGTATCCTGTCCAGGCACTGAGGCAGCAAAGCAACTCCAAACCATGATGCCTTTTATTCTGCCAAAAAGTTAAACTTTTGTCTCATCTGTCCACAGAACACTGTCCCAGAATTTATGTGGAACATCCATGTAGTCTTTTGCAAATGTGAGACGTAGCATTGATTGATTGATTGATTGATTGATTGATTGATTGAAGATCATTGGGTTCCCCCATGTCCTCCATGTTGTCCATCCGCAAATGGGATCTTTTCAAGACTGCTGCAATTCCTGGGGAGAACTGCAAAAGTACTAGATTTCCTCCATTTGCAACATTTTAAAAGAGTT
Source organism: Lucifuga dentata (assembly GCA_014773175.1). NCBI lineage: Eukaryota > Metazoa > Chordata > Actinopteri > Ophidiiformes > Bythitidae > Lucifuga > Lucifuga dentata. Next base: position 126,376 of record VXCM01003255.1, read on the forward strand.
TTTTGTTTCTTACTGTGGATTGATGAGGTCTTCAGAGAAGCATTTGTAGCTTTTCTAAGCTTCGTGCAACTCTCTTCTTTCAATGTCCTCAGAAATTTGTTTTGCAATGGTTCAGATGAACATGAAGATGTGTATCAACAGGTGAAAAATACCTGTTAAGAAAACAAAGTTAAGAGCTGTGTGTAACCAGTTTTAATCACAGATCCAGAGATTTTCCAAGTGATTAACAACACCAACACTTATTGCCTGAGAATGACAAATTGGGCGAACATGTTTAAAGATGGATTATAAAAGGAAAAGCAATCTGGGGCAAATTCTGCCCCCAATCTTAAGTTAAAATGAGAGTCAAATCTACTGGGTTAAATAAAAAGCAGGAGGAAGATGAATTAATTAAAACAACACAATTAAAGATTCACTCATACTTATCCAGGAAATGTTTTAAGCACAGTGGCTTTGTTACTTGAAACTCTGGCCATTTTATTTAATCAAACATCCCTTCTTGAATTATGTTAAGCTACACTGCCAGTGAAAACAAGAACGTATGAACACAAAAATGTTGAAGGTGAGGAAATATGTGCTCACTTGTAGCCAAGCACAGTCTAGAAGCAAAGTATATAGTTTCTATCTTGAGATTTATAACTCAGCAGCTTCATACTTCAGAACGGGGAGGTGACTGAATAAACTCTTGCTTTATGAAATGTTTTGGATCCATAAATTAAATTCACTGAAACCAGATGGAATGAAGATTACAATTTAAGTTGTTCTCTGAAAGGGAGTTGATGTGTTTATTCTTAGGCCAAAAAAAAAAAAGGCAATTCTGAATGATTTATATCTACTGAGGATTATGAATGAGTTGAAGGATAATATTGGATAATATATATATTTGTTTCTTTACTATTTTCTACTGTATCGCCCTTTCAATGATTGTTTTGGATTTGCCATGAAATTGACTGTTTTTAAATAATTTATTAAGATATTGAAAATCAATATTTTAAAACTATTTTGTGACCTTATTCAAGTGAAACTGAAATTTTCTACTCAAGAAGCTTTTATTGATTTCTATAGAATTGTAAGATACATGCATATAAAAAGAGCTTGGGAGACCTAATAAGCAACAGCTGTGCCAGGGGAACCTCCTGATTGCTAATTGAGAACCACAGGTTCTCAATTAGCAATAGTCAATAATTAGGTGAATGGAGGGAGTGTGTGTGTGGAGGGAGAGAGAGACGTGGGATCTAAATCTTGATGCCTGAAGAAGGTTTAAATGAGTGAAACATTTTTGTGAATAAAAGATTCTGGTGAAACATTAAATGTATATACACTGACTGATTAACTTGATGGGGGAAATACTTCAGAGGAGAAAATATATTTGGGCACTTAATCGTTGAAAGTGGAGGTTTTTCAGGGGCACCTTAATGAAGACAACAACTACATGTAGTGAGCTTGTTTAGGCTGGAACCTGTTTATCAGATGATGAAGTTTAGACAGCCAAGAAAAGAGCTTCTACAAAACTGGGATAATTTCTCTAATTGTTAGCAGAAATGTAGTAAATTAGGAGATTATGTTGGAAAAATTACTAAAATGCAACATGTCTGAGTTAGTTTTTTTTTTTTTTTTAAGCTCAGAACTTATCAATCAACGCTTGTTTGTGGTGGGTCAAGCATGTCACCCATGTTACAGTTCAAAATTTATGCTACATGACCCTTTAGTGCCCACACACACTACCTGTAAGAATGGAAATCAGTCAGTGATCCAGCTTTACACCCAGAGCCATGTTATACAGTCAGACGTGTAATGCAATTAGTACACTATTTTTATGTAATTGCATCATGAATGATGGGATTTCCTGGATCTCTGTCTGGAATGCAACCATCTGACTAGAGGACAGGAAGGGAATTGACATGACCAGAGTGACAACAGGAAATCTGCGTGGTGTCCTCCCTGTTTCAGCTAGCTCTATTTTCCATTCACTAAAATTGATCGCTCCTCCTCCTCCCGCAAACCCTGTTTTTCCATTTCACAAGTGCAGTGTTACACCCATCCCTGTCATCGCTGTCAGGAAACCCTATAAACCCAATATCTCCCAAATGTCCACGTTTCAGAACAAAGAAAAACAGCCTTGTTTTAAGATTGGTTGCCATGCATTTTTGAGCTGGCCCAAAGGGCTTTGAATAAGTTTCATAAGCTCAAGTGGTTCTGTTCCGTCTAAAACATGTAAATAACTAAAACTGGAGTTACGAGGTTTTCACTAACACTAATAAGTTACTTGGTACCTCCCTCCCAACACTAGTTTCCTTCCTGTGTTCATGTATTCCTATCTTTCATGGAATGTAGTGATAACAAGTATCACTGAATCATGTTCAACATGAAGCAACAAACCATACTGTGCAAATATATTCACTGGTTATGGCGTGATAAGACATGCTTGTGATAATAGACTTGAAAGCCTTCTAGACAGTTGCTCTCATGAAAACAGTGGATGCAGGTCTTCAAGCTTAAGACAAACAAGACATAAATGGTTCCCACTGAGGTCTTGGCATTATACCAGAAACAGATGTTAAGCATAAAGAACACACCATTAGTGTGGCAGCGATCTCAAAGTAAACACATACATGGTCATAAAACTGGAGAGCTGCTCTTAGTGTAAGCACTTTCTATAGTATGGATTATGTAGGAAGTGCCTACGACTCAAGTAGGCTACTTGAACAGCTACTCCCACTTTTAATCAAGTTAAAAATGAGAACAGCAGGACCGCAACATCAGCTTTTGCATGTCCAACAACCGATAGAAATGTCTGACACTGAACAGCGTTAACATAACTTGACTGATCAGTGGCAGATTTGACCAAAACCACAAAAGGAAAATTAAATGGTTGTATGTGAGTCAATTTGGAGTGAAACATCTACTATGACTGATCTGTAATTATAATTTCAGCACTCCTCCCACATCTATCGCGGTCAAGGGAAGAATCCTGAATGTAATTTTTTGCGACCAGAGAGACTTGTCACACACCACATTTTAGCCAAATGGCAGGTCAGGGCAGAGCTGGGTGAAAACAAAAATTGATGATGGTATGTCATGTTGAGACACTCCTTTCCTGTGACTTACAATCACTCATGTATAAAAGGACACCAAGGATTGACTAATGGTAATGGTTCTGTTCTTGTTTGCTGTTGATATAGCAACGCTGTCTGCCTCTGTATATGTCCTCAACTGTGCCAGGTTGGCTGTTTGCAAAGGTTGTGATAAAAATGAGGTAAGGCTGGGGTTGGAAATATTTTCCCTTCCTTTCATGGCTAGCAGTTCAGTATTTCAGCTTTGCCCTTCGTGCTGCTACACCTATCAGTCAGTAAGAAAAGGTCAGCAGGTGGTGTGGAGTCATTAGATGAGAGCTACATGTTTGCTAACTCTGTTTACACTGTACCACTTTTTTAAGAATACATTTCAGGGTCAGGCTAGGAAAAGCTAAAAGGAAACTTCACTGCCAGCGATGGTTCAAGTGTCAAATGATGCTAAAATTGAAGTTGACCTGTAATTTATATCTTCAGTTTGTGTAACGGAGCCAAAAAATAATGGGTTTAATAAAACTGAAATAGGATGTGGCATGACTTGGTGCTGTAGCTACTCATTGGTCATTTTGTGAGTCATTTATTCAACTTTTGTATGTTTCATTTCATTTCATTTATTAGTTTATTAGTCAGGGACAATGCTCATTAATCAACAGTAAAACAATAAACTGTAANATTTCATTTATTAGTTTATTAGTCAGGGACAATGCTCATTAATCAACAGTAAAACAATAAACTGTAAATGAGCCAGACTTAGCCCAGAAGGCTAATTTTCATCTGCAGTCCCTGGCCAGATGTTAAAAAAAGGGCACCCTAAAATCAAACATGATGTTTCCTGAATGAAGAGGAGATGGTCACCACATAAGCATTAGGTGGCCAGTGCAGCAGAGGCCACACAAAAATAAAGTTATCACACTATGGAGATGCAAAACTATGAATTCCATACAACCAATGTCCATAATTTTTTTTTTTTTTTTTTAAGTGCTTGCCCTTGGCAGTCAATGCAATGATTTGACCTTAAACTGGGTATATAAAAGCAGATATACAATGTCTTCTTGCGAAGGTAAATATTTGACCTAGTGTACAGAACTCTAAAACCCAACTAACTAAACTAACTATGCAGTCTAGAATGTGTTGCTCTAAGCAGTGAACATAAATTACTAAAAGGAGTTGGGTAATTACAACAAATATCCGGGAGTTGAGTCACAAGGCATGATAGATCAAGTTCTTTATTCTGCAACATTCTTTCCAAAACATTGTGAGGTTTATCCAGTGATACTGCAGGTCACATTCCTGAGCCAATATGAAATGTAGTAGGAGTTGGTGTTGCTTGAGAGAATGCAACCTTAAAGTGACGTGGTATTTTACACACAGAAAAACCAATGACGGTAGCTCTATCAGAGTAAACCATGCAACATTATGTAGTCTAATTCAATGGATGAGGAAAGTTTGTATGGCAAGCACCATTTTTTAGTTTAAATTATGGCGAAAACAAATTGTCATTAATTTAATCCCTGTATTTTAAATCATGTCAGAAAGAGGATTTTGTTTATAAAACTTACTGGCTATTTGGCTCAAGTCATGAACCACACCTCACGATGACACCATTGCTTTCCTGACTGACTTATACATGTCAGTCTCAATTATTTCACAATGTGACACAATATAAGCATTCATGCCTCATTTAGAAACATTGTCACATTGTCATATCACATTATCCTCATTTAGGAAAAAAAAAAATACAACCTTCTGAGAATAATTATTGAATTGTAAAATTTTAGTGTTCAGTTTCTTTTGGGGAAATTGCAACATTTGCGATTACCACCACCTTCCATTAGATAAGCTTTGAGCTTCAGAAAACATTAGAATCTAAAACCATGTTCAAGTGGATCATTCTGGGTTTTATTACACTGTCTAAACCCAAACAATGCTTTTTAACTTTGGCATACTATTCAAAGTTAAAATAGGAGTTACAATTGAACCAGCCCAGTATGATACGTTGTTACATGCTATTTATTGGATAAATTACATGATTAGACAGCAGGCTTATAATAACATATTTCATGAAAATCAGTTTTAAAATTAGAGTTGCATGATGTTGTGATCTTATTTCCCTCACATAATATAATTTCCATGAATCAGTATCAACATGTAACATTAGACTATTTTTTTCATACTTAATTCTTCTGTTGACTGTCTGTTAATCCTGAGAATGTGAATTATGTGTTGATAAATGTTGGGGATTTTTGTCTTTGAAAACTGATGCACTAATGTGCATTGCAGCCATGTGATATGTGGATGCTGTCTGGTTTTACGGCCATAGTTGATGTTGTGGCTTAGGTTTTTAACTCTCTGTGGAATGAAGAACACAAGAACACCCGACACCAAAGGCATGATTTAATTCAATTTAATATGGAATTCAAAAAGCTAAAAGCATTTTCTCTTGACATCTGGGGCCACAGAGGTCAGAGGTTATAGCTGAAAATAATTTTTATAAACTTACTTGACATCAGCCTTCTGTTTCTCTGCCTTGAAACGTGACTGAGGTGAGATGAGAAAACAGTTTAAACAGTATTTCAAATATTTAAAAAGAGAGGCAGGAACAAATGGAAATCTGTAGCTGCGAAATCATTTAAATTAATCTGATCCAACATTTATTTCTGAAAATGTGAAATTGATTTAAAAGGTATGAAATCCAAGGAAATGACTCATTTATCACTCCTGCACTGGGCTGTTAACTACAATCTCTGGACGACTGAAACATTTAATGGCGCCACATAATCTTCAATCATTTGTTCCTTGAAAAAAAAATGGCACAAGGCAAGATAATGTAGCTGAAGCTGTTGTACTAAAACTGTGAAGAATCTGAAAAAAAAGTCCAACCTTGACAAACTGATAAAACAACATATTTCTTTAAAGGAAAAAAAAAAAACAGATGAAAGATAAAACTAAAGCTGTATTTGCAGACTTGAGTTTTTCTTGTAACTGGTGGGGACACACAGGTTTCACTGTAATTTGGATGGTAAAGACTGCCCTCTGCTGGTACATCAGGTGCACCGTCATCTTTCTGCTGGTATTCCCTCCACATTGTAACCGATTTCAAATGGTGCTAGACATGATGGAAACTCTGAACACCAGAGGAAAACGGTCAGCCTTGGTGAGAGGGTGATCAGGTGGTCATCATCACCATCGCTCCTTCTCATCACTGGGACATAGTATTTTTAAGTATCACTAAATTTCTTCATTAGACTAAAGGTTTTATTATGTGGTCCTCATTCCTGAAGTCTGTTCCTGCTCAAGAACACCGATTTCAAATGGTGCTAGATGTGATTTTGTACTCTAAAACACCACCTGAAACCAGTTTCCTGGGGAGGATGTCCTTTAAGTTTTGAAACCCGACATTATGAAGCCACATCTCCTGCAATTAATACCTTTGAAGATAATTTCCATGATGGATTTTTATAATGGATCATAATGTTTGTGATATTTGGCTATGCAAATAAACTTGACTTGATATGAAAATTGGTGAACAATGGGACCTCAGGTGATTAAAGGTGTTACTTTCACTGTTTTGATATCACATATTTACAACAGAAATGACACTATGCTGAATTCTTTATCATTAGTATGTATTATTATTATTATTATTGATGGTGGTCATGTTTTAGAAGATAATGGATGCTGTCTAGATCCATAACCTGTAGTTGTCACATTTGAATGGACATAAATACATGGAAATGAGAAAAGGGAATAGCATGTGAGCCTAGACAAATGGCTGCTGTTATGATCAGACAGAAAGATGTTGAGTGAGCAGGCAGTTCAATAAGATGCTTGGTTTTCTTTTTCTTTGCAAAAGTAGCCATAGCCAAACTTTTCATGGTATAGATCTATTATTTTCGTAACTCTCAACTCTTTCTTAGCCACAAAAAAAAGGTGTTGGTTATTTTGTGGGAAACATAATCACACATACAGTCCAGGAAATGTTTGCATGAACTGCATTTTGCTGACTACAAAAACGTGCTAATCTACAGATATGAGAGATTTCCCAAGTCACATCCTGGGGTGATACTATAAGCCAAGGGGGAAAGTCATCTTCAAAACGGTATGTTTTAGCTCTGTCCAGAGACAAAGAAAAAACCTGTAACTCAGACCCAGGAAGGTGCAGAGCTTTTGCTGGCAGAGAGGATTGTGAGCGTAACGAGAAGATCCACTGCATCATGGCCAGCATCCCTAACAATGACACAGCAGCTCAGCTCAGAAAGGCCACGGCAGCTGACTGGCACCAGAGAGAAACCAAAACAAATTATATCTGCCAATCATACTTCAGAGAAATAGACCTGCGAGCTTCCTCTGGACTATTGCACAATAGGATACCATGTCCTCTCGGGTCGTCTTCTCATCCAGTTGCTTTCACTGTCCAAGTGGGGATTGGCTGTTTGTGCAACAGGGGGAAAACAGGCCCTAAAATAGATAAGGATTCATGAGTGTGAACCCACGCTGTCCATCCTTGTGACAGCAGTGCAGTGTGCCTAGAGGGAATTCTGCTGAGTGTGCAGACTCTGCATGTCACTCTTGCTGTTGCTGATTTCTGGTGAAAATGTCAACACAACACCAAAGAGAATCAATGCTAAATAAAATCTGGAGGAAAATAAACACGGCTGTTTCTATTTGTAGGTCTGGCATCAAACGACTGGCATTATCCTGCCTTTCCAGTGTGTCAAAGGCTGTTTTCCTGTAGATGAGAAGACGTGACGCAGCAACTAATCCAAAACCTAGATGTTGGTTTTGGGGACAATTTCCCTGGCTGTTCATCCCCAGTCCTCTCCCCCTACTAGTTTAGCATCTTGGCTTTGAAAACAACAACAGTTATACTTGATTGATAATCAGTTTTAGTCACAAAAGGTATCATTGTTTCACTTTGGCACTTTAACATAACAAAAGTGTAAAACAACCCCACTGCAGTTATTTCTACAGGCACTCCCACTATTGACACAAAACAATGTTAGCTTCCAATGTCAGCTTCCAGAGTAACTCCACAATGCCTCTTTCATCTGCCTTTTTGTTTTTGCTGTTCTCATTCCTTCAATGTAATATCTCGATTGAAGTCTGTCTACCTCCCGCTTGCTCTCGTGCTTTTTACTACAAGCCGTTTCTATTGTGTGTCGTCTTTCAGCATCCATGCAGGGTTTTTTTTTTTTTCTTTTCTGACAAGTCACCTGACCATCGACAGCTTTTTAAAGGTACATCACCCTGCAATCGTAAAACCAAAGGAATTTATGCAGCTCTTGGTTCAGCCTAAAAAGCTGTATTATCAGGTCGTACGCACTGTCCTTCAGTGTTGACAACAAATCCCACAGGAACAGAGGTTACAAGCTTACAGAACTCAGTAATGCTAGATGTTTCAGATTTAAGCAAAAAGTACAGGATCGCATCTCTTTGTTTCTGGAAGATCAAATCAACACATCTCACTGTGCACCTCATGCAGCACGGCTTGTTAGTGGCCAAACTGTGTCATGAGGGAGTTGCTGGGCGGGCCTTGTTAGAGTAGGTGACGTAAAATGATGTTTGCATGCCTTGTGTGAGTATATGTGCATAACAGTGGGGGGTGTGGTTTTGTGCATGTGTGCACGTGTAAACAGAGTAGGTGGTTAATCCTCTTAAAGATTAGAGGTCCTAATTTATCAGGAGTGAGAGGCAAACTCATCCAGGCGAGGTTTTCAAACCATTTTTGCAGATGAGGAAAACAATGTTCTTGGCTCTAAAACCCATCATAGTGTTTGTGTAGTATATAAACACTATGCTGAAATATACAGTATGTATATACTGTATGTGGGTGGTAAGCCGCTCTCACAGCAGTTGAACTAAAGTACTTTTAAAGTTGGTACTACAACACGGTCATTTACATAAATGGAATTATAAGGGAATTATGACTGGGTTGAACCAGTGAAAGATAAAAGTGGTACTGATTTAATGTCTAAGTGGAGGAAGTCTGAAAAAGAATAATTATGTCTGAATGGTGTAATAGCTTGATTATCTGCATCTACATTGCACCATTGTCTCCACAAAATAACAAATATTTGGCGATATGACAAGCTGATATGGGCTTGACACATTACTTTGCCTGCCTGGATGGGTGGGTGGGGGTGGNGGGGGATGGGGAGTCGACAGACAGAGGAGTTGATTTACACTCGGTCACTCTCTTCTGGCTTCCACTCCGTCTGTTGGGAAATATCAGATATCTTTCTGATCAAAGGAATGGCTTTCTGAGAGATGAAAGCATGTACAAAGATTCTAAGTGTAGCTGTAGAATGAAAATATTGCATCTTTAACAAATCAGCTACCCTGGAGTCCTGCGGGGGTTAACCCATTGCTTAGCATTGATTTCAGATTTCGCTGCACTCTGTAAAAACAAGAATTTCTCCCAGTTTTGCAGCACGTTGGAGTCTTGTTGCTAATGATACCTACGAACAAATGCTTCCTCACACTTGTCTATTAATACATCATCTGGCGAGGTCGGCAGTGCTCAGAGTTAATTTTAGCACTGTCATCTCCCGGCTCTGTGCCACTTCCTATTCGGTAATCTCTGTGTAGGAGGGATCTGAGGCACTGGGTAGCTCACTGTTTCCCCCTGAAGGTTTACGTAGGCTACAGGTGATGCTGGTCATGAATACATACAAGGGATGCATCGTTGTATTCGTCCAGTCTCTCCTCAGGAGTTTCTTCAAGTCTTTCCTCCGGTGTCTTAGATGCATCGACTTCTGGCTTGACAGCATCTGCTGAATTGCATCTGCTCCAGCTGAGAAAAGCAAGAATTGTTTTTTGTTTTAGTATTCAATAACCGCATCATTGTAAAGTTTCTCCAAAAGCTCTGAGTAAACTAGATTGACTTCTTGTACTGATTCCTCTGTTTGTTGAGTCATGAGGCAGCGCCCCTACTGAAAAAATAGCAAAATAACTACTGAGGCCGCATTTCCTTGTCTGTAAAAGTGGGTCATTTGTTTCACCAGTCAGCCTCAGAAGATATGGTAAACATAATGATTATGACTGCAGACAATATGATAACTACAATCAAACAAAATATTCTGATACTGAGAATTCTAATAGTCCCGTATTTTCAGACCACAGCAAGAACCCATTAGAGATTTTCTGTTGTAAAGTCACTCCTGACATGCTTTGATCGATGATCAACTGTGCCTCCTCTTATGACCTTTACCTGTTTCAAAAACCACCATAATTACGTTCCCTTGGGAATCAAGTTTCTATTCAGAACACATAATTAAAGTTCTAAAGCTCCCCTCCCCTCCCCTCCCCTCCCCTCTCCTCAGATAAGGAGNCCCCCTACATTTCCTTGTCAGCGGTGGAGCCACTCATTTTGCCCATTGCTGATCCACCCATTTACCAAACAAATCCACTTGACGGGATGGAGGGAAGCTCCTCCTATGTGGCTCATTTTCACCTCCGAACTTTTCGGAGGTGAAAATAAGGAAGCACTTTCATCTCTTCACACTTACAGATAAGCAGTGGGAGGCACCACACCTTCCTTTACTTAGGTCATTAGGAAGGCACAGTGTTAACAACCACAGTGACATCACACCAGGCGTGTCAATGTCCTATTGTGCTGTGGCAGGTGTACGTTACAAGCTCTACCAAAACAGACAAATCTGCTAAATGGCTGTCTTATGGCAGCTTTGAAGAAAATACTCAAAACAACTCAGCTGAGGAAACATAATAGTCACAATATTTTATCCAACTAAAAGTGGCTCTACTGGATNAAAAAAAAAAAAAGTAAAGATAGAAAACCACGTAGTGTTAAAGAGATGAAGAATATTTCTGTCAACATCACTTTACAGCTTCTTGTAGTGCTCAATAGCACCCCCTATGTTTGGGAAGTAGGGCTTGTTTACATTATATCAAGTGCGTACTAAATGTACTAGATTACTATTAAGAACCTTCTAGACTGTGATCACGCAGGAAACTACATTTGACACCTAAAACACAAAACAAGCAGAACAACCATCGTGTTATTCAGTCAAAGCCTTCACTTTTACCTTGGAAATTTCACAAACATCACAATAAGCACACATTCATAATTTGTGGTAAGGTTTGCAAAGTGTTACGCTCGTTTTATATCTAAAAAAAAAAAAGTGTTTGTAATGAAAGTAAATGAAGACCACGAGGTGCTAAATGTTTGTGCCAATATCAACTGCGTAACATCGTCTCCTACAGCAGGATTACGCACTATCCATCTCTTGCGCAGCATCCTATTCCGAGCTCTTCCTTTACACGCCATCTCCGCCGCTTCCTCGCTTTGTTTACATCTTGATTTAAAGAATAAATTCCGGCAGAACTCCAGCTTCCCCCCTCAAACAACTACGCTGTTAATCCCCCGTAGCGTTGTATACACGCAGCGGAAATTCCCACTGGATTTCATTTGGTCCTTCTCGCTGACGCAGTTTCATTTACCTGTTGTCATTTCTATGATGAAATACTCATGATTTTAAAAAGTGTTATATTATTATTATTTTTTTCTCTCTACACAAACCCTGCGCCTAGTTCAACTGCAAATATATGACTTTTATTATCTTTTTTATTTGTTTGCACTTTTATAACAGCTCCTCGGGGCTTTAATTCTTACCTTTTCACTCAGTACTCACTGGTTATGATTTACATAGTGCTATTCACTACGTAAAATACGCAGACTAGGAACCATCTGTCCCAGTAATAACATAAATAACTTACGTCTTTATTTTAAGCCTGTTTTCCTCTCGTGCCGAACGGCTCTCATCTGTTCCGGGCGCCGGTGTCACTCAAATCCGTTCCTCCGTGAATGGCAGAATGGGTGGTCAGGCTACTTGGTTCCTTTTCCAGCCTTTTTCACGCTATTATTAAGCTTGGAGCGCACGTTTATGACAGCGTATCCCCCTAACGATTTTTCCATAGCTCAACACGGAACCCCGCCCCTGGCACTCCCCCGGCCGCTGATTGGCTCCGGGACTGGAGAGTGTTTCCTCATCGACAAAATCACATGTGAATGACGCATGTTTACAAACATCGGTGAGTCACATGGCGATGGACGCCGTTTTACCGTAAACTACCTCACTTTGACGTAGCATCCAGATGTCGTGCCGACAAGCGATTATTGTTTTTTTTTGTTGTTTTTTTTTTTAAAATCACCATAAGGAAAAAAATAAATAATAAAATAAGGCTTTTTATATTACAGGTTAAAAAGCCACAGACAGGGCAGAAAAAGTAGGTTACTATAGATTGCCTAAGAGCGTTGTGGAGTGTGGAAAACTAATTCAATAGTAGGCCATCATAAAAAAAAATAATAATAATAAAAAAAACAAAACAAAAACAAGAAAGAAAACACTCAGAAGTNTCATAAAAAAAAATAATAATAATAAAAAAAACAAAACAAAAACAAGAAAGAAAACACTCAGAAGTCTTGAAACACACAATGTGATTCATCTGAAGTCTGATGGAGAAGAAGACTTACTTTTCTAGCAGCAACTAGCAATAATAATAATAATAATAATAATAATAATGATAATAATGATAATAATAATCATCATCATCATCATCACCATCATAACTCACTTAACTCATTCAAATAGGCTATCATAAACACAAGGAACACCTTAAAGAACCTATTTTCACATATTTTGATAATTCGTGTTTCTGTGATGACAGTACGAATAATATTAACATTCACTCTTATTTGGACTGACTTATCTTTGATTGACTTTTGGTATGTTGGAATTTAGATCTAAGTGGCCATATCTGAGTATCTCTTTGTTTCTTCAAGTTATGTTGAGTAGTATATTATAAAAATACTTCAGTGGTTGTAAATTTTAGGCCTGTCATGAAAATAACAGAAGGGAAAAAAATAGTACTGTGCTCATATTTTAGAACTTAAAAATTATCTCATACTGGCAGTTAAAAAAAACCCAAAAAAAACACACATATATTGTAGCATCACGTAAAACCTGTAAATCACATGTAATTTATCAGTATTTGTATCTTTGAGATGTTGTCTAGTTCTTTTTGTAGAAAACCTGCCTATTTCTCCTGATTCTAATGGTAGAGAAATATATAGATTCATTAAACATGGAGCACAAAGCCTGTGTCCTAAAAGATTTCCAAAGTAATCTGGATGTACACTGGGGCATCATTAACAATTTCAATTCAAGTTTACCTGTTATTTAGTAGTGTAATTATATTTGCACAGTATTTGTACAGTATTTAGACACACACTCATACACTCACACACACGTCTGTGTTGTTAAAATTAGAAAACGTGAACAAAACTGTAAATAGCAAAAAAACAAAAGCCCTCCTTATTCCAACAGATGGCAGTATAACATAAAAAATTGGCAGCCTTGGTGGCGTGAGTATTTGGAAATCTTTTATATCTAACACATTTCTATAGGTAGTGTACTTATAGTGCATGGCAATCTTATAGACCTAATGTAATCCTTATGTCACTTATACTCTTTCAACTTCTTGGATATCATCACTTACTGGTAATTTGATTAGAAAGAAGAGGAGGCCTGAAGAGACATTTTGCTGACCTCAGCTTAAAGCAGCAGTATGTCATGACTCAGTTCAGCCTCTTACTCAGAAGAAAAAAGACAATATGTATTGGATTGATGCTACATATGCGTTTATCAGCTGTTGGCTTTGCGTGATGTATTATTTAGTGGCTGTCCATGGTTCATTGAATGGAAAGTCATTGGTCCATTATAATGGGCACCAATCAGAAGACTGCTTTGTTTTTAATTATGTTTATCATATTTTGATGAATAACACTTATAGTTCATCAAGTTGTTTAATGTGTTTCCAGCATTAAATCTCATAAAGCACAAGGGATCAAGTTTTGTTTGACTCAAATTAGATTATGCACAAGTTCTTTCCATGCATTCAGACTAGCAAAACTTCATTAATAATTAATTTCTTCACTTGGATTCTTGTACTTATCAGTGCCTGGCAATAATCTGGAAATTGTATAGAAAATGCCCGTAACTTCCAAGTCTTGACAAGACATTATTGCACAAAAAGGGTAGAAAACTACGGGGACTCGAACTTGTGTAACCCTGCTGTTTTTTGTTTTTTTTTTTTATGACAGATTTGTAGGTCTTAAAGAACTGATATCTAATAATGGGNTTTTTTGTTTTTTTTTTTTATGACAGATTTGTAGGTCTTAAAGAACTGATATCTAATAATGGGATGTTTGTTGCAGGAATAAGAGAGATATGACCTTGTCAGACCCATATTCCAAAGCTACTATCAGCAAACAGGAGCCCTGTTTCAACTGACCTTTGCACCCATTCAGTTTAACAGCAGCTGCACAGACAATGGAAGCCTCAGCACTGCAGGATCAGGTAGTCAACCTTTACAGTAGGCATGCATTGCCTGTCAAAGGGTAACAACAAGGGTCGAAAAGGTCACATCAGCCACAATGACAGCATGACAGCATGGTTAATTTGCTGTGGCTACATCAGCAGAGTGAGCAGCATGTACAGACTCACTCTCAAACATACAGTATCCACACACAGAATGACATGTGACCTTGTGATCATGTGTTGTGTTACTGAACCGTCATGGCCATCAGAACACCAAGGTCATCATCTCCCTTACACCTACCAAAACATTAATTGGCATTATTACTGCTCCATTGAGACAGTAATAATGATTCATTATGAGACTTGCTCCATGAAGGTAATTATATCATACATTTAATTTGAGACTGTACCAGGCTAAAAAATTAACTGAATTACAAGGAGGCTTTGGATAATGATGATGATAATGACTCTGCATGTTAAAGGACCATTCTTGCGATTTTGCATGTTTAAGCCCAATACATACTACCTGCATACACATTACGCTACTGCCAAACAATTTCCAAAGCATAAAACCATGCCAAACCCCCTAATCTTTCAAAATCAAATGTTCAGGTGATATATATCTGCCTTAAAAGTCAATTTTTCACCTGATAACATTTATGCACAATTGTAGAAGGCATGGGTCATTTTAATTTCTTGATAAAAACCATCTTCTCCTGGCATTATATTCCCTGGCGGCTGGCAGAGATATACATTGTCTTCAATGCAACTCAGTATATCTCAAGGGCATTTCAAGTCTCTACAAGTTTATTTTTATAGCTCATCGGAATGAATGAAACCAATGACAGTCTGGAAGGTACGAAAAACATTCTAAAATTTACTGCTCCAGTAGGATATTTTGAGAAATGGTTGTCAGCAACGCAACCTGTATGTGGGTTGAACATATTGGGCTCAAACATGCTAAATCGCCAATATTGTCCTTTAAATTGTGGCATTGCGGCAATTGAGCTTTAATTGCTCAGGGGATTCTTATATGGAAGAGCATGAAGAGTATAATTGTTGAGATTGATGTTGAATGTTCTGTATTGGCTCTAACTGAGAGTCAACACGCTTTAATGTGCATTCACCTCCACGTGACTATGATACATATACATACAGCACTCAGATGTGGAGTGGCTGTCATGTTGATTGTTGGGTGTTTGTGTTGGTGCAGCTCAGCAGTCACATTACTCTTCTCAAAGGACATCACTGAAGCACCTGGGCACATTTCCAATGCCAGATTTCCTTTTGCACTCTACACATTCAAACTACATTCTGTAATTCTTGGGTTGTTTTCTGTTTTGTCTTAGTCAGAGTATTGATTTGCATTTTAACAGCTACCCATGACTGACATAGATTTCCCTCATGAGTTAAACACATCAAAAGTCAAACCCTTGTGTGAGTCCGCAAAATCTTATTAGAAATCTTGTGCTATATGTTTAATACTACACACATTTGCATGTGATTGCTGAAACCTGGTCAGTTCATCATTTCCTCCAGACAAATGTGTTTGTGAATTTGCATGTGTGTGTACTTGCTACACATGACTCTCCTGAGTGCAGATATGCATTACATGAGATGTGGAAAAAGTATTTTACTGGGGTTGATGTGGCTGATTTGTGATATATATTTGTATGTTTTCAAAGTTTCTGTACACATAAATCAACTAAGTTAAAGACAAAAAACCAAACACTAAAAATGTTGACAAAAATCACAGTTTATGAGTCACAACTAACAGAGAAAGCAGGCTATTTACACATGTAGTACATTATGAAAGCAACCAATTGTTCAAAAGAGAAGCTAAAATTTTGATGTAAAAAAAAATAAATCATAATAAAGAAGGAGATAAAGGCAGTCTTTTGAATGCTGAAAGTACTTTATGGCAGCGCAGCATGAGAAATTGTTTATTGATGTGGGAGCTTTAGAACTCTGAGTGTGTTTTTTCTTTATTTAAAAATGCTACTGGAGTTTACTGTCTCATAAGATGCAGTAGTAACAGTACAAAAAAAAAAAAAAAAAAAAAAAATCAGCATTTGTAAGAAACTGTATGACAATCCTGTCATGTTGAAAATGACAACACAACTGCCAAAGCTAAATGTACCTTGTAACCTAAACAAATTGATAAGCCTTGACATAGGTCATTACTTATCACGGTTTAGTTGCTCTTTATGCCAGCAGTCTGCAGCATTCAGGAAACATTAATAATTTTCAGATGACATTTACACAGTAAGAATAGCTTGGCAGCATTATTTGCATTCCTCTGTAAAACCAAAGAGCATGCAAATTGCATGCCGCCTAATTATTTTGGTGTATTGATGCCCCCTGGTCTTTTGGTTTCCAGGAAGAATGCTAATATAGAAACAAGAAAATGTAACGATTATCTTGGGGAAAATATAACCAACTCAAATTCAGACTATTGACATATCCTTTAAGATGTTTCTTTATTGCCATCTCACACTTTGCAGTTCTTATCCAAGGTTTAGCAAACAGGAAGTCTACAAAAGCAAACTGTTCCTGAATCACATAGAAAACAAACAATGAGCACCAGTCTTTTTCACAATAGTACAAAACTAATCTCCTTCATGCCTGGCTTCACTGGTTTCATTGCGCCACATTCATGGTTTAAAACAGAGCATACAGCACATATCTGAATCTTACTTTGGTGATTCTTGTCCCTTTTTCAGCAATGATTGTTACTACTAGATCACAGTCAGGGCACAACTAACAAATCCCCATCTGTGCTCTGCTGACCAGTCTCTGACCCAAACTCTTCTCCTTACAACACCAGCAAAGGTCAGTGTTCCCAAACTTTTCACATTACAGGCACTGTCATTATTGTAATCACAGTCACCAGCTTCATCATCGTTGTCATTATCATCCAGAGGGATGCAGGGGGAAGAAGAGGAAGAGTTGGAAGTGAAGCTGTTTGTGATTCATGTTGGATTTGTGTCAGTGTGAGGACAAACTCTGACACAGTGGAGGGGTTTGTGGGTGCTGAGACCCAGTGGGTGATGGGAGGGGAACAGGAGGGGGGTGAGGGGTGGCAGGGTGAGAGGGCACGTCAAGGTTTGCTTCACATTTCTGTGTCGGCCACCGGAGTCTGGGTGGCAGAGTGTCCGTTAGTGGTAGGAGCCTGGTTGGTGCCATTTTCAGGTGGAGACTCTCCATTAATGGTGGGCTTGTCAGTGGGTTCCTGGGGCAGGGGGGCAACAGACACCAGGGTGTTGGCCTGGTTCTCCTCGTCCACCTGGAAAGACCCGGCCTAAGAAAAGCACACAGGCAACACTGAGATTACTGTTTGGAACACATTGGACAAATGGATGAATGAAAAGTGGATGATGCTGTAGCAGTGGTTTGAGAATTTTTGAGGGACGTTTTGATTGTTTTAATAGCATGAAAAATGGTCACCATTAGTATTCATTGTAATATAATAAAGCTGCTGTCCTACATCAATCAAAAAATTAGAATGTTTTTAAATCTACCACCTCAGTTTATTTGGGGGAATGAGTATTTAATGATCAGAAGGTAGATTTTGGGTGGAGTGTCACATTAAATTTCAGGTTAATAACTAGCAAGAGTCATTGAACTGTTAAAATATGAAGAGGCAAACTAACAAGAAAGTGTCTGGTTGAAAACAATTTGTTGTTTTGGATGTTGTTCAAAAATAAACCAATGTGTTCCTTATTAATGTGATTTATGGGTTTCCAGCTATGTGCACGCAGAAGGGTGTTGGTATGTGTTTTACTGTAAGGAGGTTATCATGATGCAAGCAAGATGTTTGTTTTATTACGCTGAAGTTGAAAATACAAATCCTTCTGAACAATAAGGTCTGAACTGACTTTGTTCAGCTTCAGTGAGGCGTGTTAGTCTGTTGATAAGAAGTTAGAGTTTAATTTTTTGATGTCTGTGACAGCACCAACAGGCTTCTTTTAAAAAAAAAAAAAAAAAAAANAAAAAAAAAAAAAAAAAAAGGCACCAGATGAAGGTACATCCACATGCTGGTCCATCCAAACCATCGCATGGGTGTGCCTCCATGTGAAATTTCTTTTTAATGGTGTCACAAGCTCAAAAACAAAACATAAAAAACTAAAACCATCTGTGGCCCTCTGGCAAGGAGATAAAGCAGAAACAGCCAAAAGGACTTATGGCTGCTTTGAGTTAGGGGACATGTGAATTAAACATGTCCTCCCTTGAGCCCTTGAGTAAGGAATTGACCTGAGGATAACCATAAGTTTTCCTTTAAATCCATATGTATTTGTTTCAAATAAACATAATCACTTTGTACAATCTCTTCAGTGAACTATATATTGTAGGACCACATTCTTTGGCCAATAAATTCTGTTCATTTGTAACCGGCCAAAATGTTCAGTCACAAAGAAGTCTTGAAGAATATAATATCAGGGAGAAGAGGGAAGCAGTGTGTGTCCAGCTTAGAAATCCTTTTTGTCTAGTTGTTTGGCATAAATTTCCTTACAATCCTCAAGTATTAACACACCACCTCCTCTAATCCACTTACTAGTCTGACGCCTTTGGAGTTCTTGCGGTGGGTTTTCAGGTAGTATCCAGCTACTAGCAGTGCAGCCAGCAACAAACCAGTCAGCAGCAGGGAAACCAGTACCAGCTTAGACTTCTTGCCCCAATGAGGAATAGCTTCTTCCACATCAATCTGAGACCCAAACACAAAAATGGAAGCAGAAGATATTATATTGTGTTAAATCAAACAAATCGTCAGAAGTCTCTGTATGGATCGAAACAAACACACTTGAAAACATGAGATGATTGTGTGTTATTTTAGGATGTTCAATAAATTTTGTCTGATTATTTTGGTGGCATAGGAAAGTCATTAATGGGTTACTATTGTCTTGGTGATGATCAAGTTGGTGACTGAACGTTGCAAAACAATTCCGTGTTTCAATTTTTTTTAAAGTGTCTTTATCAAAATGGAATATTAACAAGCATAAAGTGACACAACATAAACATAAAGTGACACCCATGTGAAAGCGACCCCTACTGGTAAACACTGATACTATACCTTATCTTTGACGTTATCATTGTTGAACTTCTCAGTCATCCCTGTAACATCATCTGCAAATTAAAAAAAAAAGAAAAGGTTTTAGTTGGTGTTTTTTTTTTTCTTTTTACTGTTTCTGTACAGTTTTAACCATAAGAAACACTAAACAGCAGGTAGAGAGAAACTACTAAACTCCGAGCACAATGCAGCAGTGAAGAAACACAGAATCCATCATTACTAATAAGGTTTAGAGGTTGAAAACAATAAAAGAAGAGATCACAATAAGAGTTGTTAACTTAAAATATGTCCTTTGATTCTGTCCTTCATCTTTTTCATGTTATTTTTCTGAGTATGCTGACGGACCTTGAACGTACTGTCCAGACACAATGATTTCATTTGTGTTGTCCTCCTGGTAAATGTCCAGTTTGCAGTCTTCCCCACATAACTCCAGCAGAACACTGGCAATCTTTGCCCTGCTGTCTTCCTGCAAGAAAATCAAAACGAAAGATATGGAAACATGTCATTTAACACACTTTGTCAGTCTTTAATCATTCACAAAATATCAACTATGAATCATATTCACACTCTGTGGGCCATTTGTATGCAATTTCCAAACAATCTCAACATAAATCTGACACAATCGCAATACTCCACCTTCAGAATCACACTGAATCTTCCCCTAATTCCTCTCTAGCCTCCATCATCTTTAATCCAGTAAGTGCTATCGCATCTTTCTGCATTCCTTTCCACCAGTGTAATCTCATCCAGATAAAGTCAGAATCTGTCACACTGCAGGAACTTTTTATCCCAGTTAAGGAGTGGACATCTTGTTTACTTACTGGACTGGATAGGTGCATTATGTGTAGAACACGGTGACCTCTATCCAGACTTGATCGCACCAGCAGACATTTGAAGGTTTTATTGATGTGAAATTTGGTCTCAGCTTTTGGTTTGCCACAATAAAAATGCATCAGAATTTATTAGATTGTTAGATTGTTTTAGCACCATAGCTGGTGAGGTAGCTCTAACAGCCGCATCTCATTCCAGATGTCATTACTAAACTAATCCACTCCTTAAACAACATCAGTGTAAAGCCTACAGCCCCTCCTCAGTGTTTCATTCCTTCCCACTGTGCAATTTCGCAGTGAATGGTGGTGGTTGGAACCAACTGGGGTTAGTTTTCAACTTGGATTAAATTGTGGTTTGTTTCTAGTCTGCTGCAACAAGCTCTAGCATTGACTTGGAACAGTGTCGCTTTTAAACATTTCTTTAAAGATGTTCATTTTGTAAACCTTCTTTAACGTCAGATCAAAACTTGGTCCACACTTTCAAAACTCTAATTTAAACTTAAACTTTGTTTAACTTGAAAATTAAGATTAGGGTGGAATACAGCGCTGGCCAAAAGTATTGCACCCTGTATTTTTGTGTACACTTTTCTTTCTGAGTTAAAATATCACTCCAAAATGACAAAATGTTGTTTGGGGTTTTTTTTTTATTTTTTTTTTTTATTTTTAGTGGGTTAGAGTAAGTATAACTGGGAAAAAAAAAAAAGCCAATAGTTGTTAATAGCGTTAAGTAGTAGTGTTAAGTAGTGACTTTTGACTTATTGTTAAAATTTAAAGAAAAATACCAATATTATTAGTAGAGATCAAACAGAAAGTTAAAACATCTTCTTTGAGGTAGGGTCAGAGGTCAAATGATTTTCACATGTTTTCACTGCTTGTAGAAATATTGTAGTCATATTCCCTACTCTGAGATCAAAATTTAAGTCTAAAGAATTGTTGAATATTCTGAACAAATACTGAAGTACTTGTAAAACACCAATAAATGAATCTTCTTGTGTTTGGAGTAGTACTTTGGCAAAGTTTACACAAAATTGCAGGGGGTGCAATACTTTTGGCCAGTGCTGTATACCAAACTATACCAAACTGTTCAAACCCGCAGACCTCCATTTTAATATGTATTTGAGATTCCAAAGTTCAAAGATGCCACATGTCAGCTAAAATTTAGAGAAATGCATATAAATTGATGCAAATTTGTCTAGAGTTCAGTATAATGGATTAGTCATGAAAACATGGCATTTTCGGTTTGAATATTTCACATGGTTTCAGCAACACTATATCAGCTTGTTTTAATGCCTCAAGATGATACAGAATATATATGAGATTTTCTTACATTGTGGGGGGAAAAGGACTTTTCTAACTTTAGAGTTTTGAGGAATATTTTTTACGGTAAGCTCAGGCAATGGATTAATGAATTCTCCAGAAAAAATAAAGGAGAAAATCTAGTCAATTTTAAATATAATTTTGGACATAAGAGTACAAGTTTACTTGATGTCTATAATTTAGTATATAAAGACTTTTCTGTTGTATATGTTGGCTATTTCCAATAAAGCATTAAATAATGCATTTGCTGCTGGGGCTATATGAGAGCTGAGAACACGCAGCGCTCACTGAGTCCAGATTTACACATAGCTACGATTCCTGTAAACCTCAAATCTGCTACCTTGGGATGCTGAGGAATCTGTTTCTAAACATAAACACACCCACACACACACTTCACTGCTCTGGCATATATACATTACAGCAGTGGTGAGCCCACCCTTTGCTCTCCCCAAGCTCAGATCATGCACAGACTCACTACACCAGAAATTTCTCTGATTTTCTTACTCATGGTAAGCAGACGTTTAAAAAAGCACACTGTGTTTAAGCTTTAGTGTAACAGTCTCTGCCTCTTAATGAGGAAGAATTTCCTGCTGAGCTTGTATTTAGCAAGCTAATGGCTAACTGGGAATGGCATCAAACCATTCTAGACTAGACTGAGAATAAGAGAGAGAAGGAGGGCTTGTGTGCCTTTGCAGTGTTCTGTAAAAAAAGAAAAAAAAAAAAAATNAAAAAAAAAAAAAAATCTCTAAGCTGCTTCTGCAAACAAATTTTTGTTTATGCCACATAAGCAGATTTTTATTCTACATCACATATAAGCAGAATAGCAGACAGAGGAAAAAGGCAGAGATCAGTGTTGTGTGAACTTACACAGCTGGATGCGGCTTTGAGCTTCAGGTTGACAGCGTTTTTGTCCTGGATAGCCTCTTTGGTGACACAGATGACATCAGCCTGTGGAACTGGCTGCAGAGAGAAACCAAACCACATTAGTGATACCACAACATGCTCCTCACCATTAGGCTCATAATTATTGCATGGTATCAGATGGATTATACAGAACTATATCTATGTCTCTAATACTTCTAAGTTGTTTAAAATGAGAGGGCCGAAAAATGGAAATTTTCATTGCATTGAATGTGCAGCTTATTTCTAACTGTATGTGACAATAAAATGGAACTTGGACATGTTAGAATTCCGTACAGTGGTGAACAGTTTACACTGAATAACTTCCACTTGGAAAAAAAAATGTTCAAAAAATAATATCATTAAAAATATAAATGCATACCTACATTACAGCATTCATAAAGAACAGAACTTAGTTTGAGCAACACAAGGAAATGAATGCATCCTGCTCATTTTGGGATCAAAATCAATTATTCATAAACTACAACACTGTATTTGATTCGGCTGCAAGCACAAACTTTGTACATAAAAACAAATTTGGCCCCTGGAGAAAATGTTCTCATTCTCTGCAGTGTGAAAAGACAGCCTTATTTTCTTGGAACAGCCGTAATATCAGCAGAGTTGCTTTACAAACATTTTAAAATTTGAGCAAAAACAATGGGTGAAAACATAAAATTAATAAATAATATAATATTTTCATTAACATATTTCTGCCATTTATAGTTATTTTGAACCTTTAAAAAATAGCTAATTTATATTTATATAAAAATAAACTAATTTGCATTACTTGTAGCTCTGTAACTATTCAGCCAAGTTGAAATACATCCTAATAAAATTTATCTGCAAATATAATGTACATTCAGGACATACTTGATTATTTGAAAAGACAAATATGTAGCCTAGCGATTTAACTCACATTTGGCACGTTGTTGGGACCGTCGCCCCTGGCAGGTTGAAGGGCCTGCGAATCTGGTTCCTCGATGACGGGTTTCTCAGTAAAAATCTGATCAATCAGCTCAGTTCCTTCATCAGCTGCTTCCTCTGGTGCTGCAGGGCCTCCATCCTGAGCATCTCCTGCCTCTCCTTCTTCTCCTGCCTCCTTTGGAGCCATCACATCTGTGGTAGATTCAGTGAGGTCAACAAAGTCCACAGTGGGAAAAACCAGAACTTGGACTTGTGGATCGTCTTCCTCTGAAAGAAAAAAAAAAAAAAANAAAAAAAAAAAAAAGTTTTGGTTTGGAACTTGACAGAAACACATAGATGAGTTGGGCTTGGTTTTGGGTGAAAGTTTAGATGTTATTAAAAAAAAATTCTAAAAAGGTGATTTTCAAGTGCATTAAAGACAGATTAAATATTTAACACATAATGTGCATAGAGAATATTCTACATCTTCCTCTGTCTAATTACACAACTTGTTTTTGCTTTCTGCTCTATTTTCAGTCTTTTAAAATGTATGACCTATTTTTAACATTAATAGGTGGTCCTGGTATGGAGTTTGTCTATTGCAAAGTTCTGTCACCACAAATACATTTCAGTGTGCATGGATACACACACACACACACACACATCAAACAACTAATTAACTAATTATTTACTTGTAGAGATCAACATTAATGCACACGACGAAATGAAACATGCTTTTTTCTTGTGTTGATGAGGGAACTGAGAACGCTTATTTTTGTCTTCAGTAGTGCTTATGAATTATTCTATGAAGTAAACCTGTGCAATGCTTTATCCAAACCAAATCTGTAAATTAATTGCAGTGTTACGTCCCTCACTGTGTAAAAGGTCCGTTGACGTGTTTTCTTTATTTCTTAGCTCTTTCACTNACGTCCCTCACTGTGTAAAAGGTCCGTTGACGTGTTTTCTTTATTTCTTAGCTCTTTCACTCTCTTCCGCTGTTCCGCTCCCTCTCCCATATAACCGCTCCTTTCTTGTTGTATATGCAACTTATGTGGAGTTCGCTAGGGAAAAGGGAAGCCTGTTTGATAAATGGTGTGTTGCTTGTAAGACTGACAGTTTTTCCTCTTTACGTGAACTTATGGTGTTGGAGGAATTTAAGAAATGTATACCAGAACGACTTGTGGTGCATTTAAATGAACAGAAAATATGTACATTGAGTGAGGCTGCTATAGCCGCAGATGAGTTTGCGCTCACCCACCGGACGGTTTTTCCTGCTTTTTCAGCCGGGAAAAATAGATCTTTACCAGTGGAGCAGAAAGCAAGTAATCTTTCTAGCTCCGCTACTACAAAATTGGAAAACAGAGAATGTTACTATTGTCGCAAGCCTGGACATGTCATTGCAAATTGCCTTCAATTAAAGTGTAAGGAGCAGCAGCAGCAGAATTCTCCGGGCGCACACAAGCCAAAAGGCGTGGGACTGATTAGAGCTGGGTCGCTTGTTAACACTAATGAGCAGGGGAATGTTGATGATTGTTTTAAACCTTTTGTTTTTGATGGGTTT